>VMBQ01009478.1:5400-34542 GCA_007657795.1 Dreissena rostriformis
ATAAAAGAGCAGGATAGAACAATTTCCTTGATGTCCAATTGTTAAGCTTTAAAGTGACAGTTCGCGGATATATATATGGGCAGAATCGTAAGAAAACGTGTTTTTATTGAGGATATCACTGAAAATCCGGTTGAAATCGGTTGAAAACAAACAATATAGCGATTTTTATTTGGGGGTCGAGTACGGTAAAGTACGAAAACGAACTAATTAATATTAATGATTCGACACGTTAATTCAAACCTAAACAAACAAAATTGCGGATACGGGCGAATTTAGCGGAGAGAAGGTAAGAACAAATGCAAATACATCTGTTACAGACGGAAACTGAGTTGCAACGCTACGTTTTTGCTAAATCTATGTATTTATCTTCCATATGCTAATAATGTTTAGCGAAAGCTAAATATAGCGTTAATTTACATAACTCGCGACGCTGCAATAATTTTCGCCTATTGCATGTTTTTATGATCATTTATATATTATTGTATCGATTCAAAACAGATTTTGACCAGGTTTTCGATGTCAACCTCGATAAAAAATATATTTCAATGAATTTATGTAAAGATTATTTCTCGCTATACGATTTATTCGAATGCAACGATGGACTGTCACTTTAAGTTGACATTCGGTTAAGTTAACATTTTGTTGTGTTAAGGTATTATTATGTTGGGTAAAGTTGACGCGCTGTTAGGTTAACTTGACTAAACCTTATACCAACTTTATTGAACGGGATTAATACTGGACTCAACATAATGTGAACTTAACCCAACGTAAAACAAACTTGAACAACATAATGTCAACTTCACCCAACATAATGTCAAATTAACCCAACACAATGTCACCTTAACCCAACACAATGCCACCTTAACCCATAAAGGCCTGTCAGATAATATATACTAGCTGAACACTACGTAGGGTCATTGGTCTCAGCGGTCAAGTGTTTAAACTATAGCTCTTGACACACTGAACGCTCCTTGTAAACCTCGTATACTGCACGCATTATGTCGTACGTCATTAGATTAGGTTCCACTTAATCAGCGTTCCATTGAGTACAACACCGCAATTTAAAGACTCATATGCGATTCACGTAATGGTTTACTCTATTTTAGTTTCCCTAAGTTTAAATTTATTTATTTTTTAGCTCGATTGCATCGAAAGCCTGAGGCTTATTTGAAACGCTCTCAAGTCCGTTTCCTGGTACTAGAACCAGTACTTGGTATCCATTGGGAGACCTGAACAACGCTCCCACAGTGGAGATCGAACACGTGACATCCCGGTCGCTAGGCGGACACATATTCACAACGCCACGGCGACCTTAGTTTCCCTTGTAGAACAAGCAAGACACTGGTGTTGGAAATATGTATTCGTCGTCTGACAGGGTTGGATTAAGCACTAGGCTCACAAGACTGCAGCCTTGGGCCCATGAGTTTTTTACGGCAGGCCTTTTTCCCAATGTATGATCTTTCTTTATTACGCCATTAAACGACTATCGGGATTGAAGTAAAAAAATATCTATGTGATTTTACCAGTTTCCCGATGTATATCCGATTGTAACCGTTTAGTTCGCTTTTATTTACTATGCTATAAATTTGTGTCATATTTACGCCTCTGAGCATGAAAACTGTTGAGAACATAAGACATCTACAACTGCGTGGTTGACCAGAGTTATTCTCGCTGGTCGCATAGATTGTGCGCTTGTAAAACAGACACAGAACGAACGAAATTACTGGAGAGAAGAGATGTTCTTCGGGGTGTCGTTAAAACTGTCAAGTTTCTCGCTGAAAGAGGTCTCCCCTTTCGAGGAGCCGATTAGACATTTGGATCGGAGACTAACGGTAATCTGTGTGTTCTGGAACTGATTCTAAAGTTTGACCCCTTTCTGCAAGAACACATACAGAGGTATGGCGATGCTGGACGGGGTTTTTCGTCCTATCTTTCCAAAACAATATATGATGAATTCATACAGTTGATGGCAACTCATATGGAGGAACACATATTAAACGAAAAGGTAAAGCCACTAAGTATAACGCAATAAGTGTGGACTCTTCACCAGATGTTGGACATGCTGACCAGCTCAACGTCATTGTTCGTTATGTGCTACCAGACGGCAAGCCAAATGAACAATTTACACGATTTATCGAAATCCACGGTAATGGTGCCAAAACATGTTGGCTGTTGTCACAATAATTCTTGACGAACTTGGACTTGACATATCCGATCTGAGAGGTCAGGTCTACGATAATGCCTCAGACATGTCTGGGATTTATTCGGGACTCCAAGAACGAATTCGAGAACCCAACTCTCTTGCACACTATGCCCCTGTGCCGCACACTCCTTAAATCTCGTTGGCTCTGCCGCCGCGTCTAGCTGTGTGGGTGCCACGTCATTTTTCACATTTCTGCAAGCCCTCTATCAATTTCTTTTCAGCATCAACACACCGTTGGAAGAAACTCAAGGACGCCTTTCCTCCCAACGGGCTCGTGGTAGAAACGCTGTCAGATACTCGCTGGAGTGCAAGGGTAGATGCAACGAAATCGTTATTTTCAAACTAATTCGAAATACTGAATGCTCCCATTGCCATAAAACTGAACCAACACAGAATCCGGAAACAAGGCTGAGGGTAGATGGTTGGATCAGACAGATGAACACTGCCTTAATGACCATCATTTGGCATACAATTTTAGAGCGGTGCAATGCCTCAAGATTGTGTCTGCAGAAAGTTGACATTCACCTACTGAATGTTGTGAAACTTTACAACTCTCTTATCAGCTTTTTACTGATTACCCGGGGCACGTTTGACGACATTGAAGAGAAGGCAACAGCGTTTGTTGCAATCAACGAATATATGGATGGAAATAAGCGTTAGAAACGGCGGAAACTATATCGTGACGAAAGTTCGACACCAGATGTAAATTTGGAGTTAAGTGCACGCGACAATTTTCAAATTCACAGATTCTACAGCATAGTTGATTGTCTCGCAAGCCGTTGAGTGCATATTCTGGTCTTCACAAACTGTTTGGTTTCATGACAGAGTTTGAGTCTCTCACCTTGGATGATCTACGGAAATGTGCAATGCATCTAGTGGAGTCTTATCCAGATGACATTGAGGCGTCGTTTGTTGACGAGTTCGTGCAGTTCAAAACCAGCGTAGACGCGGACCAAGACAGAATTATCACCCACATGAGTCAACTGCTGTACTAGATGGAGGTCAATCACAGACAACTTTTCCAAACGTTGCCATCGCTGAACGAATAAACTTAACAATTCCAGGTAATAACTGTCAAGGTGAGAGGTCGTTTTCAACATTATCACGCGTGAAAAAATATCTGAGGAACACCATGAGACAGGAAAGGTTGACAACATTGGGGCGACTATCTATTGAATGTCAAGTCCTCCGAGAACTAGACTTCACACAGCTGATCGATGACTTTGGTGAAGTGTCGTAGAAGCGACTTATAGGCTGGAATCTGTTACATGTGTTTAGTTCAGTTAATCAAATAGTTACACACGGTTTTACTTGTTTTTCTTAATATATATATAGATAGATAGATAGATAGATAGATAGATAGATAGATAGATAGATAGATAGATAGATAGATAGATAGATAGATAGATAGATAGATAGATAGATAGATAGATAGATAGATAGATAGATAGATAGATAGATAGATAGATAGATAGATAGATAGATAGATAGATAGATAGATAGATAGATAGATAGATAGATAGATAGATAGATAGATAGATAGATAGATAGATAGATAGATAGATAGATAGATAGATAGATAGATAGATAGATAGATAGATAGATAGATAGATAGATAGATAGATAGATAGATAGATAGATAGATAGATAGATAGATAGATAGATAGATAGATAGATAGATAGATAGATAGATAGATAGATAGATAGATAGATAGATAGATAGATAGATAGATAGATAGATAGATAGATAGATAGATAGATAGATAGATAGATAGATAGATAGATAGATAGATAGATAGATAGATAGATAGATAGATAGATAGATAGATAGATAGATAGATAGATAGATAGATAGATAGATAGATAGATAGATAGATAGATAGATAGATAGATAGATAGATAGATAGATAGATAGATAGATAGATAGATAGATAGATAGATAGATAGATAGATAGATAGATAGATAGATAGATAGATAGATAGATAGATAGATAGATAGATAGATAGATAGATAGATAGATAGATAGATAGATAGATAGATAGATAGATAGATAGATAGATAGATAGATAGATAGATAGATAGATAGATAGATAGATAGATAGATAGATAGATAGATAGATAGATAGATAGATAGATAGATAGATAGATAGATAGATAGATAGATAGATAGATAGATAGATAGATAGATAGATAGATAGATAGATAGATAGATAGATAGATAGATAGATAGATAGATAGATAGATAGATAGATAGATAGATAGATAGATAGATAGATAGATAGATAGATAGATAGATAGATAGATAGATAGATAGATAGATAGATAGATAGATAGATAGATAGATAGATAGATAGATAGATAGATAGATAGATAGATAGATAGATAGATAGATAGATAGATAGATAGATAGATAGATAGATAGATAGATAGATAGATAGATAGATAGATAGATAGATAGATAGATAGATAGATAGATAGATAGATAGATAGATAGATAGANATATATATATAATGTACACTGTCAACTGTGTACAAATGAAAGTTTTCTGATCTTTGTGAATGTAGTATCAAGTATGATTTTCAATATACAGAAGGGGACCAGAGGGAAGGGTCCCCTGTAATATGTGCAGCCTTGGGCCCCAAAACAGCTTAATCCGGCCTGTGCGTCGTCATTCCTCAATTGTAATGTTGTTCGGAATAACGCATTCGTATAGATACATGGACGTGACTGAATGTTTTATTTCGAATATGCGCATAGGCAAGAAAATGAAAAATGTATGCACATGTTCATAATTTCAATTTTAACTACGATCTAATAATTGGGCACTGCGATTCGATTTTCAACGCTGCAGTGTATCATACCTGAACGTAGATCCGGTAAGTATTGAAACTCAATTATCAAGAACTATTAAAAATGAGTCGCGCTCTGAGAAAACAGGGTTAAAGGCATGTGCATGTGTTTACACTTTTCGCCTAAACTGGATTTTCGTAAAGAAGAGTCTTCCTTTAAAAGAAAAAGACAATAAAAGCGGGAAATGTAATCCATGATTAGCATGTGCAGACTGCATTGGCTAATCTGGGACGACACTTTACCCACATGCATTGAACCCCCTTTTCCCAGAGCGCGTCTCAAATGTAGCACACATCAAGTATCACACGTGAAACAATTTAGAAAGGGCTAACTGAAAGTAACATATTAAAGATTGCAGAATTACATGCAGTTTCCGACATAAATTTCTGTATTCATCTGAACTTTATTGTTGTCAATGAATTTTAGCGAAATTGAGAATGAAAAAGTCTTTGCTTGCTCAAAAAAGTTTGTACTAAACTTACGATATTTTCATAGCAATTGAATATTATTTTTCATTATTCATCTTATAGTGAAATTAAATTGTATTTCGAATGTGTTTTAAGTTATCTTCTGGCACCTTCATGTCTGATCTCAATCAAAAATGCTTCGGCGTCAACATTTGAAAAGTTTTTAGTGGACAACCGCCTTAGAAAGAATGAAACAATATCACACGATTCCACTAGATCTACATAGCATACATTTCATTGAACCGCATTACCCGACTATTTCAAAGGGTATATGCAGGATAAGATATTTAAGGCTGTATTGTATAGTGTATTCAGTCCAGTCTTCGGATGCTTTCAACCTTCACTTAAAAAACTGACTTTGAAAACAACAATGCGCTCCGTAGAAAAGGTAAGAATATGTATACATTTGTATTCAGCAAACATAACAAATTTAGAAATATAGAATACTATTCTGTTTGGAATCTGTAAAGCTGAGTATCACCTTACATCATATTCAGTACTTTTGGTGAAGACTCAAGATAGAACAAAATATGTGAATATCATCGACTAAATTTAATCCTTGAAGTTAAATTGCTGAAATTGAACGCAATTTAAATGTATACAAATCCTTTTACATATTAACATTTCCTTGGCAATACTTTCGGGTCTTTACTTCCTTGAGAAAGATTTAAATGACAAGCACTGTAAATAAAAAGCACAATAACACGTGACCATTACTAGTTGGGCCGTCGACAATAATACTGTCTCACTTTTCACCGTATATGGCTATTTACATTCTTTTACCGGAACTATGTTTGGCAAAAATACAAAACATAATTATCTAGTAGCATAAAATAAAAAAATGATTTATTTGGGATTCAGTGGAATATCGATTTTAATTCACTCGTAATTATAGACAAAATAGTTGTTGTGTAGTTCACTGGTGGTTTTGAGCAACTTATTCCTGAGATTTGTTTTGATTGCAAGGAGCTTATATCTCTGTCCTATGTAAATTATTTAATCATATATATAGTACAAGTTCATATCCATATGCACGGTCTTTAGGCGTTATTGTGCCTGTGCCTAAAAAAGGAGATAAGAAAGATGTCAATAACTATAGGGGTATAACGCTTACTAGTATTTTTTTCTAAAATATTCTACATATTGTTATACAGATGAGTACGTAAATTGCTTGAATACAACACTATACTTAGTGATTTTCAATTCGGTTCTAGAAACAATAAGAGTACTATGGATTGTATTTGTGTGCTAAATGCAGTGATAAATATAGTAGTTTATCGAGAAAACCGACAGCTGTATTGTGCCTTTGTTGATTTTACAAAAGCTTACGATCTCGTTAATAGGAACGGAATTTTGTACAAACTTTTGCAGCATAACGTTTCATCTAAATTTGTTAAAATGATTAAAATAATATATGGTTGTGTTGAATCATGCGTTAAGACAAGTAATGTAAGTAGTGGTTCGTGTACACTATATAGTAACACACGTAAAGATCAGTGTAATCACACATTTAAAACTGCCTTTTCTCTTTCTGAATTGTTTGATAGTCATAATGGTGTTAAACAGGTTGAGCCGTTATCGGCATTATTATTTGTATTGTTCGAAAACGTTAATGATATATATGAATATTTGTATAATGATTCTACTAAATATGTTAATGTAGACAACATAAAGTTATTAACGTTGCTATTTGCAGACGATACATCTTTATTTTCTTACTCAGCAACAGGACTTAAGCGGCTTTTAGATAGGTTACATGAATATTGTAGCGAATGGGGCATATCTGTGAACACCAGCAAGATTGTTGTTACGGTTTTTAAATCAATGCAATAGAATTAAAAATATTGATGTTAAATATAGGGATATTAAGCTTGAGGTAGTAAATTAGTCTTCTTATCTCGGTGTGACATTGTCCTCGAACGGCAATTTTTTAAAGCACAATTCCAGTGCGAGTACCATGTTAAGCCGCTGTTTATCGATCTAAACGTCTTGGCGGAAGCAAATGTTTTAATTAATTTCTCGGTTTTCTTTAAAACCAGCAACGTCAAATGAAGAAAGAAAGGTTAACGAGGAGCAGGTTCAGACAACTGAGTGTTTCGTATAATAGCATCAAACAACTGATTTCTGAAACCATGGTAAATAGACTAACCTGTAAACATCGTGTCCAAAGGTGTCGCTTCTCAATTAACGTTTGTGATTATGCGCCTAGTCGTGGTATAATTCAATGAGAAGCAATGTCTAATTTTGCGACACCATTTACACGAGACGCTAACACTTAACACATTTGCGAGTCACCTTTATGTCAGTAAGGCGTAAGTTACACGTATTTTAGTGCACATGTACTTATAAGCATATGACATCGAATGTTTTAAAATAATATAATTTCAACGTTGCCATATTTAATCATGGTATTTAACCCGACTGCAAAAAGTGTGTTTGGTTACAAATACTATCATTCTTTCGCACACTGTACATCTGTGTATGCACATTTGACCATTAATGGGATGCGTGATGCATTGGCGTCAGACATCTACTAATAGAATGCAGTAAGACTCCAAGACATGTTGTTGTTGTTGCCGTAAATCATTACTAAGTCTATTATTTTGAACGAACTAACGTAGAAACTCCGCTAGAGTGTTATTTAGCATACATGAGATCAAGATTACACTTATTCAAATAGAAAAATATAACCAACTTAATGCATCACTACAAACATAGATACGTGCTTTCAAAATTTCAATTAGGATTCTAGATTAGGTCCTGACACAGTCACGGTGCCTATACCACGTGACTTTTTAAAATCTGTGTTGGGAGAATACTATCAACAAAAGCGCGACCTAGGTAACGTTTTTAAGGCTATCTTTTTAAATATTTCACCACTTAATTGGATAAAGTGGAAAGAATGCATATTCATGAGAGTTTACTAAAGGTTTCATTATTTTTTGCGCGGTTGCACCTAACTGAAAAAATACTTATTTGTTAAAAAAAAATATGATACATATAGAAAACTCGCACGAATGAGCGGGCTCTATATTTCATCCCATTAAAAATGGTGAAATATTTAAAAAGACATCCTTAAAAATGTTACCTGGGTCGCCCTTTTGTTGATAGTGTTCTTCCAACACATATCTTATAGGTGGTATAGGCACCTTGACTGTCGCTAAATATAAATTACTTCTCTCCGCTAAATATCGCAACAAAAAAAATGAGCGTTATTGTATTGACACTTCGTACAGGTACATTAAGAACTTAAAGCAATATATAATGGGACTGTATATGGGGTGTTTGAGGTCAAGATCGATGCCACTGATAGCAGAAAGTAACTCAGTGTTTGAACTCAATACATTTAAATAAATTTAGCAATTGTAATAAAAATTGATCCATTTATTCCTTACATTCAGGGAGTGCACATTGTATTGGTGTGAACACGGTCAAATTTGCTGTTAGGTATTCAAGAACATTGTTTCGGCTGAATATCTTAAAACCGTATTGAGCTATAGTGATATAAGTATAAATAGATACATTGTTCGAAACTGTATGTGTGTTTGCTTTTTGGATCACATTGGGTGAAATAAATTATTATTTAATATAGAAACATTTTATTTTCCTAAACATCAATTTTAAATGTCTCGGTGTATTAATAAATAAACAGATAAATACCAAATTACATGAAAGCAAGAAAACATTACATGCTGTAAAGATACGAATGTGGTTTATAAATAAATGGACAGAAACTCTGACATGAACATGAAAAGTTGAGCACGCTGTCCTTCGACAGCTTTTGTTGGAATTACTGGACTTAACCAAACGAATGACGCAAACACATCCTCATCTTTTTCTTTTTGATGACTGCACCGGTGTGCTCAATACTTTCCATATCTCACTAAAATTGTATATAATATAAACAAATTGATTAATTTAGGAAGAATGAAATTACACAAGATATACATGAAACCTACCCTCCACCAGTGACTGATAACCTCTAGCAGGGTTATTTTATCTGATTTTGGGGAAAGGGTCTGGCCTTTTTTGAGCGGGAAAAAATCGAACAAAACGCCTGATTTGGGGGGGGGGGATAAGGAAAGTCTTAAATAATTAATTAAAAATATTTTACTGTTTTGAAACAAATTTAATTACGCAATATTTTTCTACACTACATCGGGTTAACTTATATAATTAAAGTGTTTTTTTTTAAGGTCTCGTTTTAGGGGGAAATTTCTGCCAGAGGGGAAAAAAAGTCTAGGGGAAACAACCCTGCCTCTAGAATATAAAACAATATGACGCAACACGTAACTGTGTTAACAAGGCGCGTGTTTGTGTGTGAAACCCATTTTAATTAGCACATCTCTGCAAATAATTAACACTCTGCCCAAAAAAGAGTCATATTAAATACGTGGCCTGGTTATTATTGTATTAAAAGTCGATGCTGTGCCACGTTTTGTTCATGCCAATCGATGAATAAAAAGATGCACTTTGATTGGCTCGTAATAAGTTGACATAATTGATATAAATTGTAGCGTTTCCTCCAGTCCGCGACAGATATCAGGGACAGAGAGACTGAGCCTTGGCCAGCTGACATTTTAGTGAACGAGTCAAGAATCGTTTAAATACTGCAAAATACTATTCTATGCATTGCTATTTCTCATCATCAAGAAAAATGACAGGGTGTTCGTGACGTTAATAATCATAATAGGTTTTTCCACGAAATGTCTTTCGGGAGTTGCAAACGAAGTTAACGTAAGTTCGGTACAGGAAACAGTATTGGCGGTATTCCGCCATCACGGACACAATCGTTGCCCGGCGACGGATTTGTGCTTGTCCAACAGGTCAGAGTAATAGAGGACCCGACAACTGGACCTGATGTCGTACTGGTAAGGACATTGGAAACTTTATTCAAATTGGAGTAATTTTTCTGCCGATGTGTTCAAAAAAATTGTAAATAAATGTTACATGCATGCCGCAGTTAAACATATAAAACATGTTCACCTATTTTGCCATAGTCGATAACGTTCCAAACAGTTATACCAAATGTTAAGTGTGTGCCCAAGTTAAATACATTTCAAATCGCAAATACGTATATGTTTATTAATGTGATATCTATCTACGATATTCTTCGTACTATAATGTATTTTCTTAGACAAACCATAACAAAACAATAGAGCATACCACTGAAATGTGATAATTTTATTTATTGGGTTTAAGTACTATTCTCCTTTTATGTTCGACCTGTTTCTAGAACTTGCCATTGAACTTCACCCACCAAGTGAAACAAATGTCTTGTTTGTTATGCCCCCATCCCCTTCGAAAAATGCGGCATATTGAAGACGTAAATTACATTGTGGTTTCGGATGTCCGTCAGAAAATTCCTTTCTTAGCCATAACTTTGCCATAAATTGACGGATTAAAAATAACTAGGCACAAACCACATACCAGGTAAAACACTTTCATGCATCATACAAAATCGCAAAAACTTAATACAAATGATCACCATGTGGGAACCGCGTGTCTAGTGTATTAACTTTATCATGAACACAAAGGGCAAGGTAACAATTAGTGGTCAAATATCATTTTTTCGCCATATAACGGCTCGCCAGGAATTAAACTTCCACGAGGATAAAGCGTAACGCGTGTATCCACCGTCTCCTTACCTCAATTTTCAAGGGGTCCGGCTTCTAACGTCGCCATAAACCGCTTGTTTAATTAATAGAACGTTTAGAAATTATTATCCCACTCTTTGAAGATCGCAGAAAGTATGTGAATTGCTTTGCAACTAGTATTGCCACAAACAGCTTGTTAGTTGCTTAATAAATAGAACTTATAGGAATTATTTTACCCCAAACGGTGAAAAACTTTATTACAACTCCAGAGGCCACATTTAGGACTCAATCTTTGTTAAAATTGGTTTTAATTTGAACAATATTTAGGCCAAGGACGAATTTATGTCGCGTGCATCCAAACACTAGATCGCCTGATCAGATCTTAGTTAAACAAACTGCCAACCAGTCTAGAAGCCACATTTAAAACTCAATCTTGACATAACTTGGTTAAAATATTTATCTGAACGGTGTCTATAGCGAGATGAAATCTAGTTCACGTTCGTCTATAAACTAGGTCAACATGACAAATCTCAGGAAAATATTGCTGTCACTCTACAGGCCACAATTGTCACTTAATCTTGATAAAACGTGGTCAAAATGTGTATCTTGACAATATCCAGACAGGGTTCAAATCTCGGTCACGTGCGTTTAAAAAACAATAAATTCATACATTAAGATCATGTAACATGTGAGACAACATTATTAATATTGAAAAAGGATTGACGCAGTAACCCCTTTTGACAATGCTGTTCATGATAATTCAGTTTACCTGTGGTATCATTTATGTGTTATAGTTATTCTAGCTTTTACATTTCTGCCTCCTCAGCCATATCTTAATAATATGCTATCTCCTGACTTTGTATGCTACATAAATGGCTTTGGCTTTATTTTTCTATGTGAAACATGGCATTCCTCTGGTGGAAATATAACATTTGAAGTTTTTGAACACTTGAATGTGCTATGTTAAATTAAACAAAAAAGCTAAACATAATAGTGGTGTTCTTTTTGTTAGCTTTAAAAATGTTGTTTTATTTAGCTAACGTCGATATGATAGAAAGTAATGCATGCGTTTTTTATGTATAAAACTACTTTAAAAAAGTTTCAGTTGTGATATTGATGTTTATGTGTTAGACTGTTACATCTCACATCTTACTAATAAATAACGGTGCCACTCTAAACAATAAACATGCCCGTATCAATTTGAAAACAGACAGTGGTGGTAAAGACACCTAATATCACCGGTAGTTTAACTTTAATTAAAGAACCTTTTCATGTGAAAGCCTTTCAGGCCATGAATATTTTACTGTATAAATGTAAGCAGTATGACCTTTAACCGAAACTATTTTCTCAGTTGTTTGATTCTTGTCTTGGGTCTATTTGTTGATATGCCTCAGAAATATGGAGTTGTGATAAATAAAAAAAGATCGAACGCATTCATTTAAATTTTGGCAAAAGATTGTTAAATAGAAAATTAAACACATGGTGAGTTAGGAATGTACCCGTTACATGTAAACAGATATGTACAAATTGTTTAATATTGGTTAAATATTATTAACAGTAAAAATAGTATTGTACAAACTGTGTTTAATAAATGATGGAAAAAATTGGGTTGCAAATGTTAAGCAATTGTTTAACGAATACGGATTTTCCGATTGTTTTTCAAACTGCGAATATAACTAATAGTCATGCTTTTGTATGTTAATTTGAATGCAGAATTATTGACACCCTTAATCAAGAATGTTTGGAAACATGCATAGAAGTTCTATTATAGATATGACTATGGATAAAATATAAAACAAAAATCTTGAATATGAATACTACTTAGATTAATTGCACAAGAGTCTACGTTAATACTTTGTAAAAAGGATGAATTCTATTTCATTTTTGATTTCTCATGCTACTGTTTACTACGACACAAATACATTAAATGTATTTATGACATGAATCTATCTGTTGTTATGTTCCATAGTTTATTGATATCATGTAAATTTGACATTATTAATGTATGCAAATATGTAAAGGAACACTTATCTATACGAAATTCTCTTATAAATACCACGGAATTGAAATTAATAGTTTCTGAACTTCTCTTGAAACAAGTATATGCATAACCTTTTAGTAATCGATATTATGTGAATCATTTGATTTCTGTGTTCTTATTTGTATTGTGTGTTAAAGTTATATCACCTCGTCGGACACCCCCGGTCTATTCATTACGTTACTCTCCATTCCTAGAGTGATAGATGAGAGGAGCGTAATCAGCAGCCGTGGGTATCCGATGATGAGGAATGAATAGACCGGGGGTGTCCGACGATGATATACTATAGTTTATTAAAAGTAATAGTTTATCCTTACTACCTTTAAGGGGTGTTGCGGCAGTTTTGCTGATTTTTTTCCATCTAATAACTTTTCATCAAAATTTTTATTCAAGTACTACATACAAATACTAAATGAAAAATGCAATAAAAACATAGGGTCACCGGCTTTGTTTGGATTTTATTCACCATTATATAATATGTACTTTTTCATTAAAACTGAAAAATCTCTAATTGCATAATAATGATTAATAACCTATGAAATTGGAAACATGTAGAGATTATATAAGCTAATATATATCATATACCATTTAAGTAAACCACAAACAACCAAAAAAATGGAGAACACAAGTTAAATTTTAAGAAATTTAATTTTTATAATTTTTATGTCACCCAAAAAAACGTCAATTTTTTACTATTTTAACCACAAAAATGGAATTTAAAAAAGTTCTATCTAATAACTTTTTGCGAAACTGCTCAAATATGTTCATCTACGTATTTTTATCATAAAACAAAAATAAAAAAAGGGGGTCACCGCACTTTTAACAGAGCTTTTTTTGTTTAACTATCCCTACCGTCTGTGTCAAATTTCATACAATACAGCAATTAGGCGAAACCCAAGTACCGGTACATAGACTGTTACAGATATGCAAAACAAAAATATATGGTTTACAATCTTAATTGGGATCACAACGGCTTACTTAAAAAAAAACTTATACAATATTTAATCACAAACATAAGACCATACAGTATCAAACTCGACCTTAATCATCAATAACAGGGACTTGTTGACAGATTTCGGCATATTTTAAAGTTTCTGATTAAATGCTTTAAATTTATTAATGTAAACAACAGGACTAAAGAGCTCAATGAAAAAAACAAGAATGAAATAAAAGAAAGAAAAAAAGAATTAAAAAAAGTTAACCGCACCTGGGATCGAACCACTGAGTACCTATTATGAACCTACTCGGTCATTAATTTGTGATGATTCTGATAACAAAACTATTGCGTTGTGATAATAGCATCGGTGTTATATCCTCGGTTAAATAAACTGCCGCAACACCCCTTAAAATTATTAAGTTTCTTCTCTTTACAATTTAATAAACTGTCTGTTCTAGTCTGTTCTTATTCAACATATAACAAAATGAATCTCACAATTTTTACCTACTAACACTGTCGTTATTTATCGGTTCTTTGGATTTGGATTCGTGTATTTATGACCTGTCGTCTATAATATATAAGATATCATTTCGTATAAACGGCAAACGACGTTGTAGTAATGGGAAGGATTAAAATGTAATGAAATCGGATAGGCCGCATTGGTTTAACGCTGATTGTTGAAATATCGAAGCACATATTATATAGATGTAAACACTTTTCTTTATAAAAAAGACAAATGATACAACGGGTTTAATTTTTTTAGAAGCTGGGAGGTCATTCTGTGTTATTTAAAAATACATAGAAGAACACAGTCTTTAATACATAAGTAGATCCGATTCTCGAACATGTTGGAAATACATTAAGAAATTCAAAGGCGGTAATTAAAATTATACCAATATAAATGTACATTAAAATTTAAAGCACTTCAAACAACTGTCTGCAACGCCAAACGAAAATTGATTTAGAAATTGCAATTGCCATTATACAGATTCAAAAGGTATATATACTGACTCTCACTATGGTCCATTTACCACTGATGTAGTAATTATAGCGATATCTGCAATGTCCAGAAAACAAAACGCTGATTTGGACGGTAACGTTGCGGACTTTTTGTTTGATTGGAAAGAATGTATTGCTCAAACCTGTCTGAAATCTTTAATTATTTAGAATTTACTTGATAACAACTAATATCCTGAGTCTTGGACTAAAGGCTCAATTATTGCATTGTTCAAAGTGGTGATAAATCTTATCCGGCAAATAAAAGAGGGATAATTCTCGTGAATATTCTTGATGAAATATTTTCTTAATAAACATTTTTAATAATTTGCCAGAATAAATCCATTTTTAATTTTTCAGAAGCGTTTAGCGAATGATTGAAAACTATAATTGCCTTTGTAGACTATGAAAATGAATTTGACACTGTCGTTCATGATCCCATGTGGATAAAACTCCCGTATCGGCTGTAAAATGATGAATAATGCTGCAATCCATCTATGCAAATGTAAAATGATTTTTCGTGTATACAGTGTACAAGTACAATATCATACCCAGAATTCTCTGATGTATCATCAGGGGTCAAGCAAGATGAACAATTGTCACCACTTTTGTTCATTCCGTTGATAAACGATATTGGTGAAACCTATATATGAATGATATTGATATGTTATCTATTTTATGTCCCCCAGTCTATACTGGTGGACATATTGTTTTTGCCCTGTCTGTTTGTTTGTTGGTTTGTTGGTTTGTTTGCACAAACTTTAACATTGGCCATAACTTTTGCAATATTGAAGATAGCAACTTGATATTTTGCATGCATATGTATCTCATGGAGCTGCACATTCTGAGTGGTGAAAGGTGAAGGTCATCCTTCAAGGTCAAAGGTCAAATATATGGGTCAAAATCGCTCAAAAGGGGACATAGTGTTTCACAAACACATCACTTGTTTTATTAATGTATTACGAAGACACTGCACTTTTTTCAACTGATGACCGTATTCTACAACATCAATTAAATTGTATTAATGAATATCCCAAAAGGTAGTGTCTTAAGATAAATGTTGGGAAAACTTTGACGGGTATTTTTCATAAGTATAAATATAGAAATAAAATTGGAACTCAATGGTAACAATATCGAGATAGATTTTTTCATGTAGTTTGATGTTAAAATTTAATATAACGGTTTACTTTAACGTGTAGTTGAAACACTATATGAGCAGGCTCTAAAAGCATTTAATCACCTTATTATATTTTTCAGCAGAATCAAATAAGCAATTAAAACTGAGTTGTTGATTTTCGACTCAATTACACCAATAATCACGTATGGGTGCGAAGTCTGTGGAATTTACGATATGCCCGAGCTTGATAAATTCCACTTGAAATTGTGCGAGCAAATACTTGCAGTTCGTCGACAAACATAAAATGATGCTGTACTATGTGAACGTTGTCGCATCCCATTGTCTGTCCCTTGTTAAGAACGAGCCTGACACTTTTGGTGTTAAAATCATGAGATCACATAATACTTTGATTAATATTTGTTGTATGCATTAGCTATTGATGATGCTTGCATTAATATTGATAGCAAATTGTTTGTGCCAAATACGGTTAAAACTACACTTGATTTATTTGGTTTGAGTTATTAGAGGTTTTATAAATATCACGAAATAAATGAGATGTATTTGCTAAAACAAAGAGTCAATGATGCTTACATTAAAGCTCGGGTGGAATGTATACAGTCTCGAAGAAAGCTTTATGATATCGCATTTAAACAATAAATTAAATTGTATAGATAATGAAAGACATAGAATTGCATTGAGTACATTCCGATTGTGTTAGATAGATTTATTTCAGTATAATGATACAACATGATAAATCATATCTACATACATGATAAAATAGTGAAACAATAAACATGTATGAGAAATGAAACCATGTCAATAACATCACACGAAGGATTACACAAAAAAAAGAGAACTTAATCTCTTATTTCCATTGTGGTCCTTGGATATTGATGGTATTAACATAGAGAGGCATGGGATGAATATCACAGATTTGAGTAATGAAATACAATTATTTGCATAAAAAAGTAGACATATTAAAATGTGGGTCAATTAAAAACTAACTATATAGATCAACAAGAGTGCCAAACTGTCACAAGATACGCCCGTTCGAAGGTTTTGGACACCATGCTCAATGCTTGAAATGCACTAAGTGACCTCAAGACCTAGTTATTGACTTGGCATGACCCATATTTGAACTTGACCTAGATATCATTTAGATGTAACATCTGACTAAATTTGGTGAAGATCAGATGAAAACTACTTCAATTAGAGAGCGGACACCATGCTAAATGCTTTAAATGCACCATGTGACCTCGTTTTTGACCGGGCATGACCCATATTCGAACTTGACCTACATATCATCTAGACACAACTTGTAACCAAATTAGGTGAAGATCAGATGAAAACTACTTCAATTAGAGAGCGGACACCATGCTAAATGCTTGAAATGCACTAAGTAACCTCGTGACCTAGTTTTTGACCCGGCATGACCCATATTTAAACCTGACCTACATATCATATAGACACAACTTTTGACCAAATTTGGTGAAGATCGGGTGAAAACTACTTCATTTAGAGAGCGGACACCATGAAATCCTTGAAATGCACTAAGTGACCCCATGACCTAGTTTTTGACCCGGCATGACCCATATTCCAACTTGGCCTAGATATTGTCTAGACTCAACTTCTGAGCAAGTTTGGTGAAGATCGGATGAAAACTATTTGAATTAGAGTCCGGACAAAGTGGCGCCGTTGAAAATGCACTAATTGACCCTATGACCTAGTTTTTGACCCGGCATGACCCATATTCGAACTTGGCCTATATATCAACTAGATGCAACTGCTGACCAAGTTTGGTGAAGATCGGATGAATACAATTTGAAATAGAGTCCGGACAAAGTGGCCCCTTTGAAAATGCACTTATTGACCCTATGACCTAGTTTTTGACCCGGCATGACCCATATTCGAACTTGGCCTAGATATCAACTAGATGCAACTGCTGACCAAGTTTGGTGAAGATCGGATGAATACAATTTGAATTAGAGTCNTTGGGTAAAATATAGCACCCACTTTCACTTGACCTAGTCTTGTATGAATGAAGAGTGTCAAAGGGAATAAAGTTTTCACTCATATATTCAGGAGCCAAACCATTTTTGATTTTGAAAACATGACAAAGGGTAGTTTGTTCCACTCTTTTTTGAACAGGTAACCAATTCAAAACCTTAAATTGCTCAATACCTATATGTGACATATGACCTAGATTGAGGACAAACCTTATTAATTTATTTTGTGTGACCTGAAGTTTATCTTTCCAAAATTTGGTAATACCATGATACCAAAAGCAACATGCGTAATCGAAATGACATTGGATTAGAGCCATGACCAGAAGTTTCTTAGTGTGGAATGAGAGGAAATCATGTTTTCTATACAGGAACTTTAACCTTGTATTGGCCTTTTTAACAACAGAACTAGCCATGGAATCACCAGACAGAGACTGATCAAGTGTAGCACCAAGATATTTGACTGAAGAAGTTGACTGAATATGAGTTCCATTACAACTAACATTGACAGAAGCACCTGACTTTAACCTAGGTTTAAAACCAAATAGAATTGTCTCTGTTTTACCTAAATGCAGAGATAGTTTATTGTCAATTAACCATTGATTGACAGACTGTAATTCATCTGTCAGTTCTTTTTCAATGAAAGACCTGTTTTTACCTGCAACAAGAATGGCAGAATCATCAGCATACAGAAGAAGTTTATTTGTAACCACTGCCTGCATATCATTCACATATATTAAGAACAGTAGTGGCCCCAAGATGGATCTCTGGGGAACACCGTAAGTAACCTTACCACTAGAAGAGAAAGAACCAGATACATCAACAAGTTGTTTACTGTCAGAAAGGTATGACTTAAACCATTGTAAAACATCAGGACTGAGACCCATGGCTTCTAATTTCATAAGAAGAACTGAATGGTCTACTGTGTCAAAAGCTGTTTGAATATCCGTTAAAATCATACCTACAAGGTGACCTTTATCCATATGAAACCTGATGAAGTCTGACAAATGAATAAGGCAGGTGTCTGTGGAAAAACCACCTCTAAAACCAGATTGAAATTTATATAATAAATCCTTTTCTTTAAGATAAGTACAAATTTGGTCATAAACAACTCTTTCAAAAACTTTTGGAATAATACTTAAAATAGACACAGGCCGGTAATAACCTACTTCAGTTTTATCATCTTTTTTAAAAAGAGGAACAACTCTAGCAGCCTTCAAATCATCAGGCACAGTACCTTGTATAAGTGACAAATTTACAATATGTGTAAAAGGAAAAGAAAAAAATATTTGCACTATCCCTAACAAAACGAGATGGAATACTATCTAAGCCAGTAGATTTATTTTCTCCTAGCTTATTCTAATACTTTAAAATACTATTTTCTGACATCAATGAAAACGAATAATTACTAGATGTTATGCCTTTTGATGAATAAAAATTAGATACAAACTGCTTGCCAAATCTGTTCAATGTTGCAGGTAGTTTTGCAGTAAGATTTAATGCAACAGTACAATAAAACATATTAAATTTTTCAGCAACCTTGAATTTATCAAAACAGATTTTATCACCTATTTTCAGACCAATGTTACGTGAAGTTGATGAATTTCCCTTTTTAGAAGGTAGACCAAGTTCCTTTAAGGATTTCCATTATGAAAGTGGTGGTTGGTGTTCGCATCCTTTATAAATAGGAAGAGGAAGATATTATAACATTAACGTCAATGATCGTTAGTCAAAAATGTGCACTACTTATATTATTGAAACTGAATGTCATTCTATGAATTTGTTTTAATTATAGAAATCGGAGGTCAAAATATAGCATAAATCTGTCATTTAATACCTTGAAATACTGCGAAAAACTATGTAATCATAGTCCGTAAAACGTATCCTGAAAGTATCGAAATTTATCTATTTTGCAATGTTAAACAGAAAAGAAATAATCGATTCTTCTGTCGCTTCCAAGTTGTTTAAATTTCTTCACCTTACATACGATAGTTTTTGTTTTATTGTCTTGTTTCTTCTGTTTGTATGTAGTACTTTGGTTATATTGATATCATAGACATTATTTTAATTCTAAAATTTACTTTACTATACTGGCGGTAGAATAATCACAATTATATACAAACATTATTTGTATAGCCAAACTGCGTATATATATTTAGATCATGATTGTATTAATCCAAAAGAAAGTAGTGCTGATTATGCGAATAAATAAACCGTAATTATGGAAAGCCTTAACTGTCTTATACGCACAAAATGAAGATCGTTGTGTCCAAATAGCACTATATTTAGTCACTTTGTCAATATAGTAAGTCAATATGTCATTATATTGGGTGCATTTATCTATGTATTATGTCAAGACACCCTTATATTGAGTCAACGAACCCATATATCATGTCGATGTGACCCTATATTATGTCAAAACGTCATTATATGAGGTGCATGTGTCAATATATTATGTCAAGCCACCCTTACATTGAGTCAATATGTAATTACACGTATATTGGTTGCATTTGTCAATATATTATGTCAAGCCACCCTTACATTGAGTCAAAATGTAATTATATTGGGTGCATTTGTCAATATATTATGTCAAGCCACCCTTACATTGAGTCAATATGTCATTATATTGGGTGCATTTGTCAATATATTGTGTCAAACTATCCTTATATTAAGTCAATATGTCATTATATTGGGTACATTTGTCAATATATTGTGTCAAACCATCCTTATATTAAGTCAATCTGTCATTATATTGAGTGCTTTTGGCAATATATTATGTCAAGCCACCTTTAAATTAAGTCAATCTGACATAATATATTGAAAAATGCACCTCATATAGTGACGTATTGACATAATATAAGGTCACATCGACATGATATATGGGTTCGTTTACTCAATATAAGGATGGTTTCACATAATATATTGGAAAGAGCACCCAATATAATGACATATTGACTTAATTTAAGGATGGTTTGACACAATATATTGACAAATGCACCCAATATAATTACATATTGACTCAATGTAAGGGTGGCTTGACATAATATATTGAAAAAAGCACCCATTATAATGACAGATTGACTTAATATAAGGATGGTTTCACATAAAATATTGACAAAAGCATCCAATATAATTACATATTGACTCAATGTAAGGGTGACTTTACATAAAATATTGACAAATGCACCTCATATAATGACGTATTGACATAATATAAGGTCACATCGACATGATATTTGGGTTTGTTGACTCAATATAAGGGTGGCTTGACATAATATATTGACAAATGCACACAATATAATGACATATTGACTTAATATAACGACAAAGTGACTAAATATAGTGCTATTTGGACACAACAATCTTCATTTCGTGCGTATCAGACAGTCAAGGCTTTCCATACGTAATGTTAAATAATTTGAATGGGCCATGATCGACCGGCTTAACTGACAGATTTCGAATCGATTTTCTTTTCTGTATTTATATTTGATATGTCATCGAATTCAATTCGTCGGTAAAGATATAATATTGTGAAGAGTGTTTTTTATTGATCTTTTTTTGTTCAACTATGCCCTAATTTCTTACCGCTTTTAAAATTAGCGCAGTGGTTAGTACACGCGCTTCTCACCTAGGCGACCCGGGTTAAATACCCGTTCCCGTGAGCATGTAAGTTTGCTTGGTTGTCGCCATACCGGACAGGTGGGGTTTCTTCCGGGTACTATAGCTTTCCACCACAACACACGAGCACTCCAAAATTCAAAATCTTTCAGTAAATGATAATTTATTATCAATATTATATAAACGGCATGTCGACCTATCATTTATTTTCACGCTCATCCAAATTTAACTAAACACGCATATTTCGTCTGGGAAATGTTCGCAAGCCAGTACTGCGCCGAACCAACAACCTATTTTTATATAAAATTAATTGAAACTGCAGGGTGACGAAACCTTCTAAATTCATGATTTTATGTTAAAGTATTTTTGGTGTTCAATCTATATACTCTGTACAGAAATGAACATAATTTTTTTAAGACACACTTCTCTGTATGAGCACTTGCCATGACTTAATTTTTGAATATTTCTGTGGTAGGAAAAACATTGTTGTGCCTGTCAAATTCACTTTTGCTTTAAGGGAGGAGACTACATGACACTTTGACAGTTGGTGGGAAATCCTCATCAACTGCAAATCAGTAACTGTTGATTCGCGTTGATTTCTTTCTCACATCACCTATCTGTTTTATTGTTTAAATCAATTCGGCTTGGAATGCTCTTTAAGAAAAGGTATGGTTATGTGGGTCGATATGCGCAAAAGTTTAACTTATTTGATGTTTAAGTTAATTCCTTTACATTAAATTTGTTAAAGAAATCTTTTAGTACATTGTAACCTGAAGACGAGTTTCGCGATGTTTTTCACGGATTTACCTCCGGAAATTCTGTCTCATATATTGAGTTTTCTTAATGGAGTAGCAATCACAAAGTTATCATTTACATGCAAACTTATGAGCAAAATTTCAGAGAGTGAAATACTATGGAAACAACGCTGTTTACAAGGTAAATACCTTTGTTTATTAAAGTATTAACATATTTCGGATCATTTGTAATTCGGATGTCAACTCAGCTTCTTATTTCCAACTCTCAACACAAGAATCATAGAATGCAATAGCTATATATTGTTTATCACTTATGGACGTTGATTATTTTGATTATGATGATGATTAACAAAAAAACGCAATAGTATTAGTAACAGGGGAAAAGAGATCAGTACATTCAATTTAAATAGTTATGTAACTGACCATGGCCGTGAATTACCTTTTGTTTATATTCAATAATAAATAAGCAAATGCTACTTCCGTGGTGGCGCAAAAGACCGGAAGTTTTTAATACACAGTGATATACAGGGTAAGTAGAGTTAATAAAAAAAAAAAATCGACATTTATTTTTCATAAGTTTATAAATTGCGCAGTTCAGCAAAGATTAATTCATCCTCAAATGTACAGAAACATACATTGACAACAGATTTAGAAACATGAGGATCTTTTTACTATTAATTCATGCATTTGGGCCACCCTCTGTTCTTGACGTTATCTCCTTGAAATGGGCTCCATCTTAGTTTCAAATATTCAACTCTCAGCTTTATAACCCAATGGGTTGCTGAGAGTTGCAATGCGCCGTCTCTTGCCCATGGGTGCAAAATTTAATCAACAATGCAAGGGTTGAGAAACACTGAAACTGCAAGATCTTATCAAAGTTTACCTGTCTGAACCACAAACTCATCCAAATGGTACCATTAAAGCAAGAAATAATTGCTTTTTATTGACTTTTTGGTTTTTCTTGCGTACGCCGTATCAGCCATATTGGAAAATTGACCCAATATTGGTAAGGTCGCAGAACACCAATATTTTGCACGTCGGCTTATGTGATGGAGCCTATTTAAGTCGATAACGATGTGATATTCGATACAGACTACACTGTTTCAAATTTAAACATAAAAATGTCAGCGAGAAAAGTGTGTTGAAACATCATCGTGTTTTATAGGGTGCATGCAAAGGATAACATCCGTAGGTTGCCATTCAGGTAAATTTAACATGTTTATGAAGTTTATTCATTATTTTCCTCAATTTGTCTCGAACCACGTCTGTTAAGTGAAGCGCACGGATTCCATGCGCTGAACTGCACCCATGTTTATGAAGGGGTGCATATGGACTCCCAGAGCCGCCAAAGCAAAAATTATCAAAGGCTCTGGGAGTCCGTTTATATGGACTAGGCTCCATCTCAGTTGGAAGAATGCAAAAGTATCTGTTAGATCAGCAAGAAGCCAATATTTTTGTTTATGCAGCAACTTGTATATGTTGAAAGGAATGGATTGATGTCGTTAGTGATTGCATTTGGTGTAAATATGCTTGTCAAACAGTCAAACAACATCAATAAGCTTTTAAAAACTCTGTCATGTCACAACTTATAAAGGTCTCCAAGTTTCCAAATAAGTTGTGATTGTACGCTTGTGTACATATGAAGATGAATAAATCTTTACTGAATCGCAATTCATTGCTCAAGATTTAAACTAATGCGAAATATGTTTTTAAAAAAAACATATTAAATTACTCACTTTGTAGATTGCTCTGTGAATTTTAAAAACTTCCAGTCCTTAGTCATTAAATTAGTGCCACCTCAGCATTGGCTAATTTATTAATGCATCTCAAAAAAACAGAACCATTGGGATTAACAGCCGTGTCAGCTGAATATCTTGATAATGTTTATGCACTCTCTATATTGTATTGTATTGTAATTATACAAAAAATGAAATACACATACTTTGCAATAGTTTTTTATATGGTGTATGCAAACATTGGATTAATAACTCACTGCATATTGTTGCAAGATGGTTGCAATAAGTTAATTTATAGAAAACGAGTGACACTGAAAATGATAAAATATGATATTATAACAATATATAATATTATTACCATTGCTTTTAATTTCAGAGTACAGATTAACTTCAATTGAAGGATGGAATGTTACATATAAAGAAGTTTATGCTAAAGGTATATTGATATTAATGATATCATTGCTGATTACTTTGATGTCCTTCTTGATATTTCTAAATGACTTTGGATTAGTGTGTAAAAGTATGGTTCTTTTTGTTACCATTGTGGGTTACTGTGTGTGTGTTTTAATGATTCCTTTTCAGTTCTTCACAAATATGGGTTTTTGCATGGACTATGGAAGATAAGGACAGACTGTTATGGTGGACTCGTACATGTTGTGGTAAGTGACAATTAAAAAGTGCAAAGTAAAGCGGTATCATTATGCTTGACCTATTTACACCATTTGTAAAATTTGGTAAGGCATAAATTCTGTTTTACATGTATCTCATCATCATGTCATTTAATATAGTAACAAAATAACATTGTTGAATACAGCGAACACAGGTTGTAAAGTGACGTCATTTTAAGATCAAATGTTCACCAAATAGTCAGAGCAATACTTCTCACCCAAAGATCGGGGTAGATTTGTGCTGTTGTTAAAGTCAACTTGCAACACCTCCATATCACTGTTTGTACTGAAGGCATTCATTAAATTGTTGTGTTGATGTGTGTTGTCACTGACCAAGTTCCAAAAATCTGACTTGCTATTTAGCAGAATGATGCCACTTTTTGTACTTTTTTGTGCAATTTCATAATTGTATCTGTATCTACCACAGATATTGAATAAAAACTCCACATATGTGTGATAGGTTTTATGAACATTCACTGACCAAACCCTATAAATGTGACCAGCTTTTTTAGCAGGGTTAAATCCCCGTCTAGTATTATATTTGTCTGCTTAATTTATTTGTGCAAGATGACTTTTCAGTTCGTGTTTGCATGCAGCAAGTACATATCTCTGTAATCACAACTGATGTTCAACTGAAACTTCTCACATGTCTTAAGGATCATCATGGGAGGTTACTTACCTGAAGTTACCAAGGAACATAACTATGACCTGCGATTAAGCATAATTATGATCCCTTTTGTACTTAAAAAATTAGGTTTACGGTTGTGTGACACAGCTCCTTATCATTATTTCTACTGCAGATGTTGAAATACACATTACGATATGTGTTCTGGGTCTGTATAAACAGTCCTTGACTAAAACCTACAGTTATGACCAGAATTTTAGCAGGATTTTGCCACCTTTTTGACTTAGAAAAGTCTTGTTTAGGTTGTATGCCCCCTTTTTGACTAAGAAAAGTCATGTTTAGGAGTGCAAGTTGAAATTCTGGTAAAAATTTGCATGCAGCAGGAACATATCTCTGTATCTACTACAGACATTCAATTGAAACTCCACACATGTCTTAGGAAACATCATTCGAGGTCTCAGACAAAGACTAATAAATCTGATCTGCAATCAAGCATTATCATGTCTGTTATTTTACTTTTTGTACTAAGGACTATGTAATATCTCCTATCTCTAGCTGACAGCATATCTAGTGTGGGGTTGCATTTGAGGTCAGTTTGGTCAAGGTCACTGTTCTGAGTGTTGCTTAAGATAGGATAGAGATATTATGCTTAAATTATGTGTGCATGTTTTTGTTAGACTGATTTAGCCAGGGATTGTGTTTTGGGGCAAATGTGGTCAAAGTCATTGAAACTAACAATAGAAAAAGAGTTTCCGCTCAATATCTTTCGTTCTGATGGGAGCATTGTGCTGTAATTTTGTTTTAAACTAGCTTTTGACTTTCAGACCTAGGGTAGGATTGCATTTTAGGCCAGTTGGATCAAAGTAATTGTTACTTGAAATAGAAAAATGGGTTATGCACACAAACTTAGTTATAATAGAGGAATGGTGCTATAATTGTGTGTATTAGTAGCTTAAATACAGATCTTTCGGAAAGTTAATTACATTCAACCAAATTAATTAGTCAATAAATTGAAGTTTCTTGAAATGGTTCTATTTCTTGTTTTCATTTATAAATTTTCATCTCTAAGTTTACATATGCCAATGAACTACTTCAGATATTCTATTCCAAGGCATGGCGAAAATGTCCAACCTTGCAGTGGCAATCTAATGGCAAATAAAAAAATAAAAACTAGAAGACTCCATTTATAGAACATTTGAGCCTCACTCTGTGAAAAGGTGGTTTAATGCATGTGCGTAAAGTGTCGTCCCAGATTAGCCTGTGCAGTCCTTACAGGCTAATCAGGGATGACACATACTGCTTTTTTGTTATTTTTGGTTTAAAGGAAATCCCTTCTTAGCAAAAATCTAGTTTAGGCGGAAAGTGTCATCAATGATTAGCCTATGTGGACTTTACATGCTAATCTGAGACGACACTTAACGATCATGCATTAAATCCCCTTTTCACAGAGTGAGCTTCATTAAGATTTGATAAAGGGTATGGGAAGTCTTGAATCTCAAAGTGAATTTTCCTAACATTAAGTGACTATCATTTATAAATAACTATGGTTCTTTCTTAATTCATATATTTTAATACAAGGGCTAGTTTCATGTTTACCTTTAATTTCAGTATTCTGATGGAAGCATAGTCGGATATGAATTTTTTGGACAGCAGGACATTACGAAAGAGCTTATAAAGGCAACCTTATTTACAATATCAGTGGAGCCCAGCAGTGGAGTCTCTTTAAAATGGCACCGAAGAATGTATCAGACAACAACACCTTGCGAAATCAAAGCTGTATGTTTTTAGCTCACCTGAGCACATAATGCTAATGGGGATCTGTAAGGATACCCTGTTGTCTGTCATCAGTCAGTGCATCCTGAACTGCTTGGCAGATTTTAATGAAACTTCATAGGAATGATCCTTGGTTACTGTCTTTCAAAGTTGTTCAAATTATTTCAGTCCAGTGCATATTTAGGTCACTTAAGCTAAAAAAAAACAACTAAAAAAATGAAAACCTTTGAAAGGTCAGGGCTCTTATGTTTGGTGTGCATCATTGTCTTGTGGTCCTCTACTGTGGTAAAAAACTGGCCACACCCCAGGGGTCACATGATTGATATAGAAGAATGACTAAAAAATCTTCTTAAGCAAGAAGATCAAGGGGGGGTAATATTTGGCTTATAACAGTGTATGGTGGTCTTCTATCAACTTTGTTTAAATCATACTGCTAGGGTTAAAACTGGCCCATCCTGGGGCTATTTTGTTTCGCTTATACTAATTATATCAACACAGTATAAGTTAACATCAATGTCACCAGGAAGTAGCCTAGACTTCAATCTGGTGATTATAATGTTACATTATAACTGCAATGTGTAGGATAAATTAATGTTACCATACTTATTTCATTGCATTTACTTATGTCAACTCTGTTGACTGTTTTGTAATCTTTTGTAATCTTAGAAGAACCTTGTTACTACGTAAGCCGTAAAGTAAGCTTATGTAACATGTGAGACAACTCTAATTAATATTGAATATACAATTGCCACAATTACTCCCCTTTGACTGCAATAGTGTTTATGGTATTTCATTTTATTTGTGAGTATAATTTGTGTGTTATTGTGTTATTTGAGGTTCCATTTGAGGTTAATTTTATATCCCCTTTTGAAGAAGGTCGCATGTATAAGTAGATTAATTTTATGTTCCCAATAAAGAAAAGCAGTCCCACTGTCCATCTGTATGTCAGGGAGAAATGTCCTGCCTGGTGTCAGAACTTGGAATGTCACAGCTATCAAATGATTTGTATAGACCTATAGTAAAAGGACTGATTGGGAATAAGAAATTAACTTGATAATGATTATTGTATTTTATAATTTTATTCAACAACTGTTGCCAATAATTTTGAACCTTACTCTTTAGTCATGTTTACAGGAAGAAGGTACGCCTTATGAGAGATTTTCCCTTGCTTGGCACAGAGATCTTAACACTGAAACAGATGGGGTAGTTGAGAGGGTAAGCATACCATATTTATGTCAGTAGGAAAAGAGTGGACAGAATTTTAGCAATGGTTAGGGAATAACAATTGTATCAAAAGTCATAATGTAAAAGCTTTGTCGGCAATCGTATAACTGTAATTTGGCTGTGAAATAAGACGAATAGTGTAATNCAATGATTAGCCTATGTGGACTTTACATGCTAATCTGAGACGACACTTAACGATCATGCATTAAATCCCCTTTTCACAGAGTGAGCTTCATTAAGATTTGATAAAGGGTATGGGAAGTCTTGAATCTCAAAGTGAATTTTCCTAACATTAAGTGACTATCATTTATAAATAACTATGGTTCTTTCTTAATTCATATATTTTAATACAAGGGCTAGTTTCATGTTTACCTTTAATTTCAGTATTCTGATGGAAGCATAGTCGGATATGAATTTTTTGGACAGCAGGACATTACGAAAGAGCTTATAAAGGCAACCTTATTTACAATATCAGTGGAGCCCAGCAGTGGAGTCTCTTTAAAATGGCACCGAAGAATGTATCAGACAACAAC
>VMBQ01009479.1:0-17128 GCA_007657795.1 Dreissena rostriformis
AATAGTGTGGCCGTAAAACAAATTCGTCAACGGAGAATATTGTATATACAAACAATGCGTATATCTAAAACAAAAAGCATTAATGAACCGAAATATTTCACAGTTGTGTGCAACAACATTTTAAAATGGCGTTGTTTAACATTCCTGTTTGATATTGGTTTTGAAGTTTTTAATTTGACAAAACAGTATTTTACCATATAAGTGTGCAATCGAAACATCATCTGAAATTGTATTCTTTGAAGAAACCGAAAACAAAATGTTTTAATTGTCTGAATGCTCGTTGATGTGTTCCCCTTATGTAAAAAGCATGTACGCCCGAAGACAATTTAACCGTAAAAGACGTCGCGCACCCTCGGGTCAATTGCGGCGAATACTAATGTGTATCAAACAGCTCGACCCGAGTGGGTTAGGCAGTCTTTTTTGTCTTAGTCATGTAATGACATTTAATGTGTATTTAACGAAAACAGCCATTTCTGTTTCATTCAACCACTTTTGCCGCTAACCTGATTACATCTTTGTATGTTTGATGTTTAATGGTTCGGGGGTCGAATGACCGAAACAGTAAGTAATATCTATAAATAACATTTGGTTTAACGACGGGTAAGGTTAAAGGTATATATCACATACTAATATATATTTATGCTAAATACTTCTGTACTGGGATATCTAACTAGAGAATTATTAATTGACCCTAAAATGCCTATTTGAATTTCATAAATAACATTAAGTCTAGTCTTATATTTCAATCGGCGACCAACGAATTACTAACATGGTACATTGCATATATGAAATTATTACATTATGTAAAATGATTCATAAAACATAATGTCATACATGCAATGTACAATGTTTGTAATTAAGTAAGCTAACAAGGCTTGTTAGAGAGGGGCGAGTACCTGAGAAGGAGCTTTGTTTTTTTTGGTACAGGTTCATGTTTAGTACCCATGGCAACGCATCTCTTCTTCAAAAGACTAACACGTATTATGCACATGTTTATGGTATTTGTTCGAATCCATATTCCGAGGAATGTGTTGTCATTGTTGCTACAGATTATTCTTGCAGTAAATGCCCCGGTATTGTCGTCCATTGTGGTCATCGCTCCCAGGTGCCAACAGTAGTTCGAACATGTGATCCCTAAATCACGGAGTATCACAGTATATACCGGTAACAACCATACGAAGAGACACATTTCAACATTTGGGCGCGCTTTTATTTCCAAAACAAACGCACTTTCAAGTCCGTAAAATCAATTGCAATCTTAAGGACAAATTATTTGGTTTCAATTGTCGTAAGTAGACAGCCAGGGGGCCGTTTCATAAACGATCGTACGGCAATTTTAACTTACGAGAGAGTTCTTTAAACGAAATAAGTGGACGAACTAACTCGCCATGCTCATCAAATGTATACGTCGTTAGAGATGCCAATGAAATTAATAAAGTACTGAACATTTATAATAATATGATATGGACTTAAGCAATTATGCATCTTTGAAAAATGTATCGCATCGTAAATGTGTCCTACGACGTTTATTGAAACGGTCCCCTGGATATTAGTGATTAAGGCTAGCGGAAGCTTCCATATATCCGGTAGTGTTTTAGACAATTGATTGGTAGACAAGGGTCGTGCCTCTCGAAAACCAGACGATAGTCACCTGACCACACATCGCACCGACGTCTGGATCGAACTATTGTAGAAAACCAAAAATATGTTCATCTTCATCCTCTTTCGAAATAAAATAAACGCCAAAGCGCTATAATTTAAACGTTAAATTTAAATCGAAGATACTTTACGCGCAATTGCATGCCATGTAGAGCGTTAGTAATTTACAACTGTCAATCACTTTAATACAAAATATGCATTGCGAGTTGATGGGTAGCCGAACGAAGTAAGGAAACGCTTATTACATAGAATGCATAAACTGTATTCAAACAAAGCTGTTATGTGACAATTGGACAAACCTACCAAACAGAACAGGATGGCAGTTATTGCCAATGTGGAATACGGTTAATTATGAAGACGTAAGGACACGAATAACCCACGTCGCCGGTTTCACAAACCTCCATATTTCTCAATTAACTTGATCATTAATTGGCTCCAACTGTCGCCTTATTATGGAGACGCCTCGCAACACAAACAAACCCTCTTAGAATTAAACAATAACCTAAGACTGGGCGAGTTTATATTACTATTTATAAATCGGTTTAAACTGGGACCACAATTGAAATAACTAACTTAACTTACCAGCTCCGTCGAGTGAAGCTGCATCAGGGTTCAGCTGGTTTCCAGACACGGGAGATACGCTACCCTTCCATTTCCAAATTTCTTGGATGATAAGTTTAGTGCATTCTAATGGTAAACCGAGAGCCATCAAGTCGCTTTCCTCGACAAGAAGCAGCGCCTCTTTGGTTACGAGTTCCTCTTGTCGGAGTTGCTGAAAAACTTTACGTGGTAGTTTTTAGTCTACCGCCCAGTTATCAAACTCAAAGTCGGTATTGTCTATATCGACCTCTTCTTCCATTACGATTTCAATTGGTTACACGCATGTATGCATACATATAAAAGATAAACAAATTGTCCTAAGCACAAAAATCCATAGCCGGAAGAGAGACGTGTAAGCACTTTGAGCTGCGCGCACTGACTGCATGAACGGGCTGCATGCTGGACTGAGCGCGGATACTGACACGTGGTTTCAAAGGTGGTGCTGGCAGGACATTAAGCCGGCTTGTCATCATAAAGCATAAGTGGCAGGACAAACATATGGGCAACAGCGCGTTTGGTCTCTCGTCTAAAAAACAATTAAGAATCTTAATTCAACGTAAATTAAGCGGAACTTACTTCTGGCACGAGAAGAGAAATAGTGTTGTGGGGTACCCTCCAGCCGAATCGCATATCACGGTACTTTGAACCAGACACAAGATGCCGCAGCGCAATTGCAAGCTTCATCCCTGGTTCAATTGGAAGTCTGAAGTTGTTGCGCTGTTTCGTTATCATTGGGCCCACTCGTGCGAGAATCTCATCGAACATACCGGGTGGCATTCTCATGAAGTTGATGAATGCGCGTTGGTCCTCTCGTCGTAGTTCGACCATAAGTTGGTCATACAGACCGAACTGACGCCTCCTCTCGGGGCGCAGCCAAGTCCTGATCCACCATATGCGCTGCCTCCGCCTCCTTGCTCTCTTTTGAGCAAGACGATGCATGGCCAGATAAGCATCCAAAAGGCCAATCTGGGCCTGCACGAGGGTGGCTTGACACTCTAATTGAATGCGAGCACGACACTCCATTGCACATGTCCTTCTCACAAGGCGTACCAAAAGGAAATGACACTTCGATCCACAGGCTAATTACGGTAAAATGTATGTCAACAGTTTTGTTCCGCCACACTTCTCGCAATTGTGTATACGTTAGCTGTCCGTAATTATCTGTTGAACATGCGTTAGGTGTCCGGAACGGTGCGGTTTATCCGTTGCAAGTCCGGTATTAGTCCGGTAGTTGTCCGGTGATGGACCAAGACAATCGGACATTAACGGACATAAACCGGATACGTGTACAGGAGGTGTTACGCACGAGTTCCGAACAAACCGTTAACTAACGTATGAAGACCGCACATCAAACGGAGGTCTCTGTCCGTTTATCCGGTGGAAAATGTTGAACATGATCAAAACTTCCCAACGGACGGAACGGATGTCACCGGACATCGCCGAACAATGAGAGGATTCACCGGATATGAAACGGACATTTAACGGAAAAGAACGGACACGAACGGATTAAATGATTTTATGTCCGTTTCTCGTCCGTTACCTCGGTGTGACCGGGCCTTTAATTCTCTCACACTTTTCCTGTGATACCTGGTTTACCGTACTAAGTACACGCACTAATGCCAGTAATTAAAAACTGCTTTACTTGAAACAGAGGAACGGGAGAATGTCCATAGAAAAGATTGTATCACAAATCCCCAAACAAGTTGTATGGCAGAGCTCGAGATCGAACCCAAGATCTTCAGATTTGCAGTCCATCTCTCTACCAACTGCACACTGGTCATGCGGATACTTCGATAACGGATGTCACTTCGATTACCGTGAAAAACAAAAGCCTCGCGCGAAATGTAAGTTCCCCATTTTTTTTTATTTATATCCTCAATATAAGTTTTTGAGACACGTACATTGCGGAGTTGATTAATGGCATATCCTTTTGTATTGTGAAGAAAGAATTTCAAGGAAGAATGGTAGATTTTTTGCCAAAACATGAGAAAATTCCATCGGAAAACAGCATCAACCGGGTGAGCAGTACACATTAAAAAAAAAAAAAAATGCAATAAAGTGTTTGCTATTCCAGCATGTAAAGTAATTACTCTGCTTCAACTACTGAAATTTTGAAAGTACTCAATAAAATATGAACGAAGATAGAGAATGTTTTAATAGGTGGTATGCATGATGTTGCTGCTATTAATAAAGTGTTAAGTCTCTATAACTTGTGCCATACGAAGTGTTTCCAGACAAAGTTGATCACTTATTACAGTTAACCAAGCATCGCGGCGACGTTGATTTGAGAGATAAATCACAGCGGAATCTTTGCATCAAAAATACATTTTGCATTGCTTATTAATGGTACAACATAACGCCTACGGACCGACCAAGGCGAGTGTTAAAATATTTCAACGAAACTCTTATTGGAGCTTTGCATGCTTGATGTACAGGACTAACCAACGGTAATTATGTAATTTTAAATATAATAATAATATAATAATAATAATAATAATAATGCTTGTGCGTAAAGTGTCATCCCACATTAGCCTGTGCAGTTCGCACAGGTTAATCAGGGACGACAATTTTCGCTTTTTTGGAATTTTTCGTTTAAATGATGTCTCTTCTTAGCGAAAATCCAGTTTAGGCGGAAAGTGTCGTCCCTGATCAGCCTGTGCGGACTACACAGTCTAATCTGGGACGACACTTTACGCACATGCATTATGCCCAGTTTTCTCAGAACGCGACTCATATTATGATTGTTATATTGTTGATGGTCATGTTATGTATGTATTTAATGATATATGTTTATCTCAATCGCTGTGGTCGATCATATGTATGAATTATATTCATAACAATTGATAACTGTTTAAGGTTTACTTAATTATATGTGTTTCCGTCGGCTTTATCCATACTGCATTCTAGGATCTATATTCTTTTACATCGTAATTATTTTTGTGTTTTATTATGGAATATTTGTCCATAATATTCCTAACAATTTACGCTGAGCATGTGTTGTCCTTCAAAGGCAAAACAAAACATATAATACCAAATACTAGAATTAGCTTTATGTTATGTCGTTCAAATGCATTACAAAACAATTATTTATACCGAATGCCAAAGTTGTCTTTGTTAAGTGACAAGTAATAAATGTGAAACAGTTGATGGACAAGTTCGGAAACGCGTCTAATTTGTCTGCTGCAATTTCATAAATGGTTTCGCAGAAAATATGACAGATGATATTAATTGAAAGATCAATCTTTACGAAATAATTAAGATCAAGATCTTAATCAACTTGATTTCTTAAACTACGAAATCTGAAATGGTAACATGTCTGCATTGTTCGACCATTTCCGACACATTCGAATAGTTCCGGTCTATTTATAGAATCATGTTCTGAAGGTATCTCAATGCTTTTTAAATTGTAAAAACTTTCAATAAATTGAATGCATGATAATTTAACCATGATGTATGCAACAGGGTTTTTATACTAAATTAATACGAACTATTTATGTATAACTATGATTTATTGACGCCCCAACCAGAGCATGGCCAATGTCCAATTTATGAATACTTACTTACAAAGAAATAGCCACGCCTCATTGTCGATAATTACAATTTGTTTGCAATGTATTAGTGAACAAAAAGGTTTATCGTATACATTAGAGTTTTCGAACGTCATTTCTGTAATGTTTAAGTTTACGATATTTTGTCTGGTTTAAACATTGGGCGAATGTAATTACAAATTATACTGTCTACTGTAGGAAATCATTTCGAATTCAAAAGTTTGGTCGATCCATGTCAGGTTTCTGAATGGATAAACCAAAGTCATGTGTACAATATGTAACGTATGTTGATACACAACAAAGGTTGTGTATGTTCTTTAACGTTAGAAGTATTTTTAACGCGACAGCGTAAAGTCTTTTTATCGCGAAAGCGAATGATAATTTATTCCCTTTTTCATACTTACAATCACAAATTTCGCCATCATATCCGATTGAGCGTTTGACGGGTTTTAAATACCTAGAAACTACATTAAGTGATATTCCATTGGATTTAAGCAATTATTACTTTGTACTCGCGTGCGACTTGAATTCACGGTCGTAAGGCAATGCTGATTACCTTGATTAATCATTATTTCTTCGATAGAATAATCATTTATGTAAATATTGCAAAATGTAAGACTATTGTCTTTAGAAAGCGGATATACCAGCAATACATGTGCATTGTCATTTTGAGAGTATAAAACTTATCATGAGTACTCTGAAGGGTGTCAAAGGAAAGCGAATCTTAAATGGTATCTTATAGACATTGTATAAATATGGTTAACTATTAATTTCTTCTTATTTTTTTTAATTATTCGACAGCAAATTATAGCCTGTTCTATTATTAAGTAAATAACTCTGGGGTTTAAATGATATACGAAATGTTGAACAAGTTTCCAGTGACGCTTGCGAAAGTACCTCTGTGTAGGAGAAAATAAATCATTATAACTTCGCTTGATGGTTGGAATTGCCATCCACTTAAAATAACCTCATGTGATGCATTTAATACAGGCTAAAACTAATAAAAATGCCAAAAAACTAGATATATTAAAACATAAAATTATACAATTTATCAATAAACAGAAACGTCGGTCCCCACTTCAATTGGGCCCATGGTATAAAACATGGACTTGTGTTCAAATATATCTGAGATAATGAATGTGTTTCATCCACACTGGCGAATTTGAAATTGAAATGAATTTCTTACACAAATGCCGTGTTTTACATGACATGAGAAAAGCGTACATTCCCATCTATTTTTTCACGAATCCATATGTGTATACATTGTTTATCCTCGTATCAAGTAAAAGTTGAAAAAGCAATGAATCAATCTGCTTCCTTTATTGTGCACGTATTTAGAATGAGAAACGAAATTGTTGAACTATGAGTTTATGAATAGTATAACCAAGATATTGTTGTATATGGTTATTTTTTGTCACAGAGTTTGTCTCGAATGTATGTCATTGTACACATAACAAATATAAATATTCTCCCTGGGTTATTTTTATTTTGTTTATTTACGCGTTACATAAGATTTACATATATTAAGAATGTGTTTTTTATATAAACTAATACATGCTCCATATTGGACAACGAAAGTAAAACATTCGAAAGCCTTTTTTTAATATGTGCACTGTATAGTTTAAATTGTACTGTCGGATAATATATTAGTTACAGCGAAGAAATTGACAGTCTGTATAATTTATAAACGACAAGAATTAACTAGATATATATATATCACACAACTGTGTTAAATTCTCTATAATATATACAGATTGAGTATTAAAAATGTACTACCGTTTTAAATTAAACCTATATCGTATATTTGTGTAGGAACAATAACCATATCACACAAACTAAAATAGACTTTTACCAGTAAAACGCTGGCTTTAAATCAAATACTGGCATAAAATTAAAACAAATGTTCGTGTGCTATAAAATAAGATTACACCGGTATATTTAACACTTATATTTGTTTTATTTATAAAAGATATAATTAACTATAACTAGACTGTCAATTTCTTCGCTGTAACAAATATATTATCCGACAGTACAATTTAAACTTTCAAGTGCACATATTAAAAAAAGGCTTTCGAATGTTATACTTTCGTTGTCTTATATAGAGCATGTATTAGTTAATAAAAAAAACACATTCTTAATATATGTGAATCTAATCTGTGACATAAAATAACCATATACAACAATATCTTGGTTATACTATTAGACATTCATAAACTCATAGTTCAACAATTTCGTTTCTCATTCTAAATACGTGCACAATAAAGGAAGCAGATTGTTTTATTTATAAACACGTTCTTACGGTAGTATATCGCTATCGTAGAATTGGCAGTATTAGGAAATTGACATTTCTGTATTCTCCCCGTTGATTTATTTTCAAGGAAAATCACATGGGCGATTTATTTACTAACAGTATAGATATGCTTAAGACAATAGTAATTTAATAGATGCATATTGCATATTGGTACCCTTGTTTGCTTTTTAACAGCTTTCTTTACTGTTTGTCTTCCCTCCATCAAATATGCCTGTAATCCTATTTGTTTTAATGGAGATATTCAAATCAAAATTATATTTAGCAATTTTTAAATTCAGTGTCCATGCAAATAACCGAAACGTTACAAATATGAACGTTTTAAAATCCAATTGTAAAAAAAGTTGCATTTCTGTATATTTTTTTTAAATTGTTAAATAAGTTCGGGACATTGTTTCGAAACTGGTGGAAAGTCAGAACTTGATAACTTGCTGTATCACGGGGTGTGTTGACAAATTGCACAATAAGTACAATGCGTAAAAATGTAAGTCTTAAACTAAATATAAATAAACTGTTAGTTTAAATTAATGAAACTGCCTTTTCTATATGTAATGTAAACATCTCTCGCCGTTTTTATTTATCGTTAAGTGACTCATATATTGGTAAACTAGATTAAATGTTACAAATATTACAATTCGAGGTTTCAGAGCATAAGATCGGATATATAGATATATATTGTCATTTTCGACATGCTTATAATCTTATAATTATTTCTTGCAATCGTGATTGTGAAACCATTTATAATATGCAAAAAGGGGTTTCGTAATGTATATTTCAGATGAGGTATAAGCTACTTCCAAGTCTGTCGTTGCTGCTTTGCTCTTCTGTTGGTAAGTATAACAGTAGAGTTTATTTAACGGTTTTACGGTTTAAATGAGCCGTTATACTAAGTATAAATGTAATATGACCAGTAACAGAAATAAACATCAAAACAGTATGATGCAAGCACTTCTTTAACACATGTTAACAGTAATTATTTATAATAATAATTAACAGCAAACGCACTTGCTGCTATTTAACTTAGTTAGCTTAATACAGTCGAAACATAACACATTTGGCTACAAAAAATACTAACATAAATAATAGTAATATCAATGATGAAACAAAATTAACATATCTTCCCAAAAATCTAAATTTATTTTAAAAGCAATGTACATTAGTTGTTATACGTTTGTGTCTACAATGCCGGTGTGTAACATGTTTTAGTGTTAACCGAGCGAAAATGTATTTTCGATCGTAAATTCGTTTCCCTAATAAGAATGTAAATATGGTTTAAAAACTGTTTCTTTGATACTATATGTGTAATTCTTTGTTGCGTAGCAAAAATAAAAAGTGTTATTTTCCCAAACTGTCATTTCGACGATGTTTTTAGGTAAGATGATCTTCATTCTGCTTGTTCCAATTTGAAAAAATAGAGGAACGCATTTTTTTAATTTAAGAAATCAAATTCTGCTTATTATTTAATTTAATCGTACGATGTAATTAGCTCTCTAACTATTTTTCAACAATGAGGCATTCACCGTTATGTGTCACTCCAGAAAGTTTTTAATCTTACATTCTAAAAGGTTTAGTGTTTTCCTCCACAAAAATATTTATTATTTATTAATGAATATACCTTGCAAACTTGATATGTCTCCAAATATGTCAATATTTTTAAAAAATTTCGGTATCTCGTTGTGTTTTTTGATTTCCATCAATTGTTCATTACAGCAGTTCCAATTTTACTGTATAGAAGTTTCACTCATTTAGTATACTCGTTTTTGGAGCCATATATCTTGTTATCATCATTAAGACCCATACCACATTATCAAAACCCGTTTTGAAATCTATGAATAGAATTTCCCCATATATATTGACGAATAATACAACCGATCAAGTTTTATAAATCTTGTTGATCTTTTGTAGTATATAGTTGGTATTATTTTATTAGGTGTTATCGTAATAAGGGTTTTTTGATAATGAGCAGCACAAACCATGTTGTAGTTATTAATATATGTATATATGTGTTAGTTAATGTCATTTAGAAATTGAAATTGACAGCCACAGCTTTACAAAGAAACATCATGGGAATCAGGGAAAACACGTTTCGTGCATAATTTATGTTATATAAGATTTGCAAAACGACAAAACGACTAAGTATAATGCATACTTAAATTGATGGTACATGTTTAAAGTGATGGCTCGGTTTGTTGGTATTAAACAATCAAACGAGTATCTGAATAATTTATAGTTGTGATGACGACGAGTTGAACAAACACTAATTGATTTAATGTTTAAACATTATCCCATATGAAACACATTTCAATGATATATATATTTGTACTCGTGCAAAAGTAAACAGGAGGTCAATCCTCATAAAATAAGTGTAGTCGTGGGAATTATGTTTCTAGAAAATTAATACCGTTTTAGGTCACTATCGTATAGAACAGTGTATTTGACTGTATGATTGTATAGCATTATCTAAATAAATAGAAGATGAATAATGGTGCATATAGTGCCAGTTGATGTATTAGCACTGATTATTATCTATATTGTTGTTGTTATTGATCATTTTACAACTTTGTGTAGGAATCGTAGCTGCCTTCAACATTGCTCAGGGTAAACCAGCCTTCCAACCTGACAGCTATGTCAACAACTTTAAAACTGCTTCGGCTGACTTAGCCGTCGACGGGAATGTGGACCAAGACTTCCATAAAGGCTCGTGTACGGCTACCAATGCCACGGGCAACGTTACTTGGGAAGTGGATCTGCAGGGCATTTACTTCATCGAGAGTGTCAAGCTTTTCAATAGGTTGGATTGTTGCAGTAAGTGCTGATTTGTATTTGTCTTTTTTTTTTCATGCGCTTTTTTGTTGTTGTTTTTTATATTAATTTTGTATTATAGATTTTGCTAATATAATGATGTTAGGAAAATAGTATAATCAATATTTTAGATGTTTTAGAGAATTAATATCAAATGCGTACATACGTTTTATGGATTACATAATCCCGATGTAGACCCTGGGTTATTTTAAAACAATGAGTGCATATAGTGCAAAAAATCAACGTCCCGGTCGATTGTTCGGGTTTTGTGTGAATTTTGCGGCATTCACATTAATAACAAATATTTAAACAAAATATACAATTTGTATATTTATGTTCTTTTTTTTTATTCCAAAAGTAAACTAATGGCCTATGCGTTCTTCAGCGGAATGGCTCCGAGATGTAGAAATTCTAATCGGAATGTCGAGGGAAGGTTTTCATGCACGGGCAGGGTTTCACCCAGGGGTGGTTGGCGCCACCTACACCTTCGCACTTGACACGCCCATCTATGGTCGCTGGGTGAAAGTAGCCAATCGTTCACCCGGTCAGGGTCTCACGCTCTGTGAAGTGCAAGTTGAAGGGGGCATGTGGACTCCAAATAAAGTCCAGGGTAATGTTTGATGCACGCAGATCATTACGTTATTTTTAGCGCAAATTCTATTATAATAGCCATGCCAAAAGAAAATGATGTCGAAGATGGGTAATACTATTCATTGCAGATTCAAATAAACGTTGTTGCTGGAAAACATAATACCATACATAGTTCTGTTTTCCATAGCATATTGCAGTTTAGGAAAAAAATATCAGATGTGTTTGAATTCACGTTATACATTAAATACTAACCGATATAAACTTCATTGCAAATCAAATACCTACTGCCTTGAAAAATAGAATATTTTTTTTTATATATATAAATCTTAACAAACTATACATATAAGTACTTGAATTATAATAACATCTGAACTAATTAATAGTACAACAGCGTTTTAGGTAGTTTTGATTATTATTGTTTTCATGCTCTTCATTTTGTCTCCTTTGATGTTTATACTAGAAATTCTTAAGGTGAATTACATATAAGAAGGTTTAAGATGAAACATTCTTTGGATATCTTAAATTGCAGGGCCTCTCAAGTACGCGGTATTTGTGAACCACTATCATACTGGCACAGCAATCGAAGTAACCAGAAACATCTCGACGGGTATCATCTGCGCATCACAGTGTTCCCAAACACAGAACTGCGTCAGTGCCCACTACAACAAAGCGACCTTGACCTGCAGTCTGTTCGATACGTTGAACTTCAAGAACGGAGGCGGAGCTTATGACATCATACTTGTCATCTCTTACTACGCAGGCGCAGTTGCGTAGACAAAACGCAGCGCTTTCGATAGTCTAATTCACGAACAAATCCATTGAAAACCGCATCTGTTTCGCAAGAATAATAAAGTAAATCAAGTATATTCAAGATATTATTTTCGTCCTGAAATTAAAAAAAACACACTATACAACATAAAAACCTGTCAGCATAATACATTTTTCATGACATGCTTATAACGAACGTTCCATACCACCTGAATCCTCTCGACAAAAGTCATGTGCGCATCACTTCGAATGTGCAGAACATCGCCAGTTCCTATTACAAAACAGCGACTTCGTCCTACAGTCTTTTCGCCTCATTGAAATTTCAAGGAGCAGGCGGATCAAATGAGGTCGTCCTTGTCATTTCTTATTACGCCTTCGCAGTATCCTAAACATAACGTAGATATTTTGTACTGACTTCCTCACAAATGAAACAATTTTAAACCAATTATTCTTTTGTAACCACAAAATGTTAAATAGTGTAAATCAAACACTCTGCTCTGTTCGGTTCAAAATGTAATCGAAAATATATGGGGGAAAAACGGCTTCACAGTTTGTTTTAAATGTGATTCACATTTTTTTTTCGTTACCTACCTTATTATTATAATGAAAATTTATGTATTCATCTTACGCTTATAATTAACATAATATGTATCTAACTCAAGCTAATAATAAACATATATGTATCAATCTAAAACTTTTTGACATCATTGTTGGTCGTTCAGTATTTTCTTGTGTTTATAATTATGAAAAAAAACGTTATTTTAGACAGAGAAACAAGCTGTGTATATTAGTAAAAAAACATTTGTTAACATATCGTCATTGAAGGTGATGAGGAAAAGTGTATCTGCATAAGTGAACAGAATATCGTTGTTAGCTTAAGATAATGTTAGTGTTAGTTTTACACCCTGTATTACACATGTTTGCTGAAAAAAAGTAACCATTATCCGGAATTTGTACTATATGATGCTATGTTCTTAAAACTTGTGAACAAGAAAGTATTTAGCAGATAAGTGTACTTATTTCATTTCATGGTAACTCACTTTGAATTATTTTGCTCTGTTTTATCTTAACAATTGAGTAATGCAATTGTTAATCGATATGTCGCTAATGAGCATGACAGAGAATTAAGCTAATTGATGATTGATTATCTTTTATTACATTTTTTTTGTTTGTGTTTACTATGTTATTCATTTTCTGTTGAAAGAAAGGTCAGTTATATGCGCTGAACTTGTTGCAATATAAGTTATTGTTTAATGACTTTTATTTGTTCAATGTATCGTAAATGGTTGTTATACTCAAGTATGTTTTAATATAACAGTATCGTTTTTGTAATTTGACCTTTAAATAAATAATTATTTCTCTCTCAGTGTTTTTGACCAGCAAATCAACATAATACAAAACGTATTACCTTTATGTGACGCTAAGGATCACATTCGTCTTGTGCACATGTACAACCGAATGTTTTATGTTATAAGACCCTTAAAGGCATATGAACCACATTATGCTTATCTGTGAACACCATGATAGTTCACATGGTCGTCAGTGATATGATATTTAAACGGAAGCATATATAAATACAAGAGCATGTGTTTATTTTTCTGAGCAAATTCTTTGCATAAAACCCTGCTTTTGTCACAGTGCAACGGCCCCTGATAAGTTGCGATCAATACACATCTGCGATAAAAACCTTGTATGGAACATTTGCTTATTCAGCTGAGAGACAATATGAAAGCTAAGGATAAGACATTTAATGTTGGGCCTATATACGGAGTGAAATACTTCTTTAATATTTCAGATATTCCTTTAACTAGAGCTAGGTAATTATAAAGTAAGTGTTAATATAAGTGTGCTCTTACACATCTTTTAATGCTTCGTTTTATATTTTGGCAGAAGAAGTCTAATAATCATCGTACACAAAAGAATACACTACTTTTCGGTTTATCAAGTAAAACGACTCCCAAATAAAGCACAACAACAGAGCAACACAGTTTCTCGTGGAACAAACACTATTATTACTTAATTGTTAAAACAGCTTACATACTTCAGTTTCTTTGTTAAAACAAGGACGAAACCATCCATTTAATAATTGTAGAAAATGATATAACATGTTGTTAACTTATTTCCGTTCAAGACGGGAGGCCGGTTGTTAAGCTCGTTCAAACCTATTTGAATTCTCCACGTCAACTTTCGTCATGTCATATTTATATTAAAATTATTTCAGATCAATTATATTGTTTTGTTTCACAGCAAGTTGTGATTTTTATACTTTCGTTAATCTAACTTTGAATGACAATACATACACTCGTGAATTAACTTTTCGAATTCGAACACCATGTTAATTAGCGGAAAATCTAATTAAGCAATCAGCTTCTTAAATTGCAGTTTTAACAATTCAAACAAACGGTCTCATTTATAATAAATAACACTTATCTGCTGATACCTAATATTCATTAAAAAATCTGTAAATTATGAGAACCGGCTTTAAAAACTAAACAAACGCGACATATGATAGGCCAGTAACTATAAACTATTATACATTATATTGACGACCAATAAATATTACACAATTCTGATATCTCTTTGTGCCATGCTGATGGCTGTAAGATGGGCTCTGCTTTCGGCATCCGAACCGCATATAAATCATTAGGCCATAACCAGTGATAACATTCCATATACCGTAGTAAAACACGAGGAAGTGACCACATTGAGTTAATGTGTAGTTTGTGCATAGCAGGAAAACTTAGCGTAAGGGGACAGAACACTTTGGTTTGTTTTTAACACGAGGACTACAGCATACGATTCCAAGTATGGTTGTAAACCGTTCTCGAGGACAAGTCCCCGTCAGTCACACGAAAGCTGATCTGATGGAAATCATGAGCGTCCAGCAACAAGCCTGGAAATGAACATGTGCTATGAAAAACGAGGTTGACTAAAATGGTTTTTTATGAGAACGGTTCATCACATGTTAGTTTTATGGTTGCAATAAATGTACATATACAATCATTGAGCCGAAATAAATGATACCCTGGGACATACCAGAATTTATGAAATCTTTTAATTGCAAAACAAGTCTGTTGTACTTCCACATAATTATTCATTGATAATCCTTGCAATCAAAATTGATTTGACGCATCAAGTTGTTTTGACTACGTTAAATCAGTTAATGCTATAAACAACAGCTTTAGCCAACTTTAGTTGAAACCTATTTATGTAAGCTCGATTGCATCGAAAGCCTGAGGCTTCTTGAGACATTCTCGAGTCTGTTTTCTGGTTAGAACCAGAGCTGGGTGTCTTTCCGGTAATCGTAAGAATGCGCCCACTTCGGGGATTGACACCAAGACCTTATAGTTGCTAGGCGGACACCAAATCAACTACGCCACAGCAAACTAATTTTGAATTCCTGTGGCTTTAAAAATCACACAAGCCTACAATGTTATGATATGATCTAACGGTTTGTAAGATGTAAAAAGCATTTTGTTTCAACAAGAAATTAATAAGGTTTAAGTGTTTGGCTATATTATTTTTTTATAAAAGCATTAACATATCTGTGTACACAATACTATCCTGATATTTACTGATTTATTACAATAAATGGTTATCAAACCAGCTTTTGTCCGTACATTAGGTAGCACATATTATCATATTATGTGAAGAAAAATTACCTGATTGTATATTGAACAAGGTGCTTAACTGTATGGCGGTTACATTATTTGGAACAAAGCATGTTGGGACCGTTTCAGACCAAGTGCGGTTTTATACCTGACCCCTTTATTTTGATCTTTGTGAGTAATTATTTCATAGAACCGTGGTCGGTTGACATATGTGGCGTGTTCTGAGAAAACTGGACAAAATGCTTGTGCGTAAATTGTCATCCCAGATTAGCCTGTGCAGTCCGCACAGGCTAATCAGGGACGACAATTTCCGCTTTTATGCAATTTTTCGTTTAAATGATGTCTCTTCTTAGCGAAAATCCAGTTTAGGCGGAAAGTGTCGTCCCGGATTAGCCTGTGCGGACTGCACAGGCTAATCTGGGATGACACTTTACGTACAAGCATTTTGCCCAGTTTTCTCAGAACACGCCACATATACACACTTTTAGGACGTGATTAGCCGTCTGGTGATTATTCCGAATTGAAAATTGGTTAATGGTTACAATCAAACATTTATGTGTCGATTGTAAGTAATTAACAATTAACGTCAGTGATTAAAATTTATATTTGGGAATTGAACTCAAATCAAAGGCAAGCAGATACATATCAGCAGCTTAATTAGACCGATCTTAACTCAACCTTGTTAAGCCTAGACCAAAGAAAGTGTACTGACGCTATGTATATTTTTTGACGTTACTAGTTTTGAAACTTTGACTTTGAAAATATAATGTTTTATAACATTCAATGACTTGTATGTTTTACAACGAACATGTACAGAAAGGTATTCTTTCCCGTAGAAAACCTTCCCGTATATGTACATTGCAAAATACCTTGTAACTTACTTTCAAAGCGTCACATATCTTGATGATTTGCAGTATTGAAGTGTGCCGTAAGCGCATAAGGTAACACATCTTCGTAACCAATAATGCCCATCACAAGCTTCTCTCACTGGATAGTGATGAGTCTCTGTCGTCAACATTTACTGACTCTGAATAAATAGGACCACGTGCTTCTCATGTTACAACTGCTGACAAGGTATGTTTGTGGGTGTATGCCCCACACTGCTGTGTGCTGTGCGGAAGCGGTAGCGGCAGCTGTAGCGGCAGCGGCAGCGGCGGCGGCAGCGGCAGCGCCGGCGGTGGCGGCGGTGGCGGTGGCGGTGGCCGTGGTGGTGGCGGTGGCGGTGCTGGTGCTGGTGGTGG
>VMBQ01009479.1:17294-30932 GCA_007657795.1 Dreissena rostriformis
GGTGGTGGTGGTGGTGGTGGTGGTGGTGGTGGTGGTGATCATGCTCAAATGTAAATTTTACATAAAAAAAACACTCTAGTTTAGCAAACTGGGTTTTTTATAGCTGGGTTTGTAGTTTGTAAAATTATGGTAATTGGTAAGACTGAAACTATCAACACGTATTGTTTGTTTGTAAGTGTATGGATAGCGGTTCGACGCATAATCCCAAAAAACTAGGTTGCTCGCTCGAAGATTGCACATGGCTTCCAGAACCCAAGTTTTTATTCGATATCCTAGATTTTCACCAGAACCCAAGTGATCATAAAATGTGCATAAAACGGTGATAGCCTAGGTTCTTATTTGAAAACCAATGTTCTGGTAAGAACCTAGGTTCTCAGAATGAGAACCTAGGTTCTCATGAAAAACCTAGTTTCTTGGGAGTATGCGTCGAACCGCTTGCCATAATCCGTGGTTTTCATTTGGGAACCATAGTTCTCATGAGAACCTAGGTTCCCAGAATTGCACTGTGAAAACCATAGTTCTAATGACGAGAAACTTACGTTCACATCTTTAATACTAACTCCGTGGTTTACATTTGGGAACCATAGTTCTCATGAGAACCTAGGTTCCCAGAATTACGCGTCGGACGGCGTAAACTTGCTCGTTTGGAATACGGGACACATATTATTCAGGGAGCATAGAACTTAGGTTCTCATGAGAACCTAAGTTATCATTTCAGAACCCCGGTTTTCAGCGCGGTTCGACGCATAATCCCAAGAAACTAGGTTTTTCATGAAAACCTAGGTTCTCATTCTGAGATCCAAAGTTCTCTTTTGATATCTAAGGTTTTCACAAGGACCTAGGTTCTCGACAGCTTTTCGCGTCGTTCTCTCGGATATCCTAAGTTTTATGAGAACACAAGATTTCATTTGGGATCATAAGTTCTGGTAAGAACCTAGGTTCTCAGAATGAAAAACCTAGTTTCTTGGGATTATGCGTCGAACCGCTTGCCATATAAGAGTATTTGGAATAGCACATCTTTATTTGGAATAGAACGTCGTTTGTGGAGTTACATAACTTAGACTGTCAAATAACAAGGTTTATCCCATGATCGTGTATGTATTGTCGAAATAAGCGAGCGAGAAATAATCTTAGATTGTAGAATTAGATTTATTTCCGCACGTCATGTATCAGCTGTCACGCGCAGAAAGATGACGTCATTTTTTTAGTCTAACTTCATTTGATATATACTGTTCTTTTACTGTACTTTTATTAAATAATCTTATTTCAGGCGTTTTCATTTGTTTGCTGTCAAAAAAAGGACCGAATTATTTTCGATAATGATTGGGTAACTACAATACCACTGAAGTATCGAAAAAAACATAAGTTTATTCTCACGGCATGAACATTCAAACCACAAGCCAAATTGAGTCGCGTTCAGAGAAAACTGGGCATAATGCTTGTGCGTATATTGTCATCCCAGATTAGCCTGTGCAGTCTGCACAGGCTAATCAGGGACGACAATTTCCGCTTTTATGAAATTTTTCGTTTAAATGATGTCTCTTCTTAGCGAAAATCCAGTTTAGGCGGAAAGTGTCGTCCCGGATTAGCCTTTGCAGACTGCACAGGCTAATCTGGGATGACACTTTACGCACATGCATTTTGTCCAGTTTTCTCAGAACGCGACACAATTTCTTGGTTAAGGTTTTCTGAGACTCTCCAAATAATCGTATCTGTTTTCACCACTGACTTATTATTCTCTGTATATCTCACTTTTACAGTTCACACGGTACAACACATATGATTAACCTGTTTTCGCTTTTAAGATTGAGATACAATTAAAGATAATAAATTATGAGTTGCTGTAGTTATGTAGCCAAGACGACATAAACACACACTATAAAAAAGAACTTTTATTGTCAACAACTACATGTGTCTGAATGTCCCATGACCTGTATACAACTATCTCAAATAGATAAGTTATATCGACTAACTTCATTATGCTCCAGTGACCAGTCGCAAGAGTGTAGCTGTCAAATTGTAAATTATTCATAATGTGAAAGTAATTTGCTCACCACAGCTTATCCCTTCGCACTCTGACGCAGCAACTTTCTTTCTTGTTTCATCATTTATGTATTCCTCTACCTCTATGGCATGAATTTCGATATAATGTTATTAGTAAAAAAAGTCCGGATAATGGAACAAATTTGACAATATGCATGCCACAAAAAAATATCACTGAAAAATAAATAAAAAATCATTGCTTAAATAAAATCTTCTGAATGCTAACAAATGTAACCTCGACCATTAACCTATGGATCACATTTTTGTGGCTGAAATGCCATCTTACAATGCTCGCCTCTTCTGCACAGTGATGCTCTTGACAATGACTTTAAGTATGATTTCTTATATCTGAAACTGGAATATGAAATGTGCCCTTGACATTTGACAAAGTTTCATAGTTCGTGCGCTCACGTATTATCATGCTTTTCATTTCTATCAAGATTTGTAAAAGTTCCCCCAAACAGGACAAAGTTATTCAAGTGCTATATATACTAAATGATATTTCGGTGAGAAATGTTAATTAATAAGCGTTAAAGAACAAACAGACTACGTTTGCCGAAATATGCCAATTTATAGCGCGTGTTAGTTTTATAGAAAGTATATTTTACGTTCATATACGATTAAACTAAAACCTGGCCTTCATTAGGCTCCGACGAGATCAGGATTTAGAAAATTTGGCAAAATTGGGATGCTTCGGTTGCTCTTCGCGACGATCTGTGACCAGTCCGTGTATGGTTTAATACTTCTGCAACCTTACGGAACCGTTGGTGCCTGATAAGAATCGGAACATTAAGCATCCAAATTTTGCACGCCGAAAGTTTTATTTAGAATGGTTGCTGGGTTTTCGTCAAACTTTCGCCAAACGTTCAAAATATTCTGGATCCCATCGCAATGAGATCGGTATTTTGGGTAAGCCTTCCGCAAGGCTTCTTTATGTTTTAATCGCAAAAGCACATCCTGCCAGATGCGGGAAGCAAGCGGAGACCTCAATGAATATGACAAGTGGAAGAGTTCTGTCTCGGGTATACATACAAAGTAATGCCGATCGTGTAATGAAAGATGCAGAGCGTTGCAGCAGTCGTCGATTGTCAACATATGTAACACCGAGCAGGTAATTAAATTAAAGACCTATACAGATCGACAACGTAAGCCACGCATTTTGTTTACCGTCAGTTTATTCAGTGACACAATCGGCGTTTATTGAACTGTTCCTCATGATGCAGGGCTGGTATCATCTACAGGAAACGATATGTTATGTGGTATATTAGTATACAATACTTTAACACTCGAGCTCAGATAAGGTTATAACTCTTAAAGTCAAAGGTGAAAACAATCGCATCATGAGAAAACCCTGCCTTAATGACATAACAATGTTATATAGTGAATTGATGTAATTCAGAGCCAAATTTTACCACATTGCCGATGACTTAATATAGATTTAGTTTTAACAATTGTTAAATCGCTGAAAGTACATGCGGTTCGTTTACATGAATACAATTATTAGCCTCTTGAGCGTTTTATGATTGATTAAGGTGTTAGCTTTTTAATACAGAGAACCAGTTGTATCAACATTGATAAAGGTGTTAGCTTTTTAATACAGAGAACCAGTTGGATCAACATTGATAAAGGTGTTAGCTTTTTAATACAGAGAACCAGTTGGATCAACATTGATAAAGGTGTTAGTTTTTTAATACAGAGAACCAGTTGGATCAACATTGATTAAGGTGTTAGCTTTTTATATAAGAGAACCAGTTGGATCAACTTCGTTCTTTGTTTAAGTATTGTATTCCGGTTAAACATACTTGAACATGTTAGTTTCTTACTAAAGTCTGTAAGACATTGGTTGGAGCACTTCAAAGATCAAAGTGCGAACACACCCATGAGACAATCTTATTAATTTTGCTTACAATGGTGTAACGATGTATATCTGATCAACAGTTTTTCCCCTAGCGACACATTGTAAATAATAGATAAACACAGATCAGACATATATGCGATGAAGGATAACAACCCGTGCTTTTTAACAAAATTATCAAGTTGTGTTTTCTGTGCCGTTTTATAGTTTTTGTATTGTTTTTTATTCCTGTCACTGTTGGAAAACATATTGCTTATGTTTTTGAAAAAATCACGGTTTTGAGATAACGTAGTACAAAGCTTTGATGTTACTTTGTAGCATGACCCGTTTCCATTTATTGTCCACGGTTGATTCATTTGTCCATTAGCCTACTTAACATTTCCTAACACGTGCTGAACTGACATTTGAGTCGCGTTCTGAGAAAACTGGGCATAGTGCATGTGCGTAAAGTGTCGTCCCAGATTGGCCTGTGCAGTCCGCACAGGCTAATCAGGGACGACACTTTCCGCTTTTATGACATTTTTCGTTTAAATAAAGTCTCTTCCTAGCAAAAATCCAATTTAGACGAAAGACTGCACAGGCTAATCTGGGACGACACTTTACGCACATGCATTATGCCCAGTTTTATCAGAACACGACTCATTTAACAATTCTTTATCTGGTAATGTTAGAGTGTTGCTGTATATTCCATGACCTTGCGTTTGTACCTGTTTTAATGTTACCTGCATAGGAACGTTGCACCTCTGAGGAGAAATCAACATTGTATTGGTAAATACGTAGGTGAATGGTCTGTGTACAAATAGGGACGGATCCAGGATTTTCGGTTGGAGGGTCTTAAACGTTGATTGATGTATTTACCCGCCTTATAACAGCACAAACGCATTACTAGTAAAAAAAACACGGACACTAGATCGATTAGAAACATTCTCTAGGGGTTTCAAACATTCATAAACATGCCATAAAAAATAATATTCACAGAAAGGTAGACTGCTCGTTTAATGGCATTATTTGTTGCCCGGCATGATGTGTTAATTCATTTATTAATAAATAGTATAAAAAATAAAATAAAGAAAAAACTTAAATTGAGGGTTTACAAAAGGTTATTGTGTTTAATATGGAATTCAGAAAGTTGTTGATTTATTAATATGTGTCGTGTTCTGAGAAAACTGGGCATAATGCATGTGCTTAAAGTGTCGTCCCAGATTAGCCTGTCAGTCCGCACATCAGGGTCGACACTTTCCGCCAAAATTGGATTTTTGCTAAGAAGAGACATCATTTAAACGAAAAATGTCATAAAAGCGGAAAGTGTCGTCCCTGATTAGCCTGTGCGGACTGCACAGGCTAATCTGGGACGACACTTTACGCACATGCATTTTGCCCAGTTTTCTCAGAACACGACACATATTACCAACACTTTGCTTAGTTGTTGATGTTTGTCATTCCACACACCTGATAATCAGGATTGTAAAGAATAAAAAGAAATATCGAAAGGAAATGTGATACACGAGTCCCGTATTTTAACGAAATGAATTAGGTATTTGGTTGATAAACATCAAGGAGACATCTTTGTTTCATCTGTACATGTATTTTGTCATCCCGCACGCATTGAATAATGTCTTCAGTATCGACATGTAAGGGCACCTCTGGTGGCAGTGTTTTGACTCAAAACTACTTAAATTTATAGCAAGATGGCAAATCGAAGGGAGCGATCTTGACATCAATTTGCATATTTGTCAAACAGTTCATGTCATGTTGAATCAATCAAAAGATATTTCATAATGAAATATATTTTGATTGATGCAACAAAATGCATATAAGATAAAGGACCATCAACGGACCATTGCTGTAGGGCCATCCAAAGACAGTGTTGAAGGATCCTGAAAGGAACATCGGTTAATAGTTTGTAAATATACGTTAAAGTTTACTTAGAAGCAAAAATTGACATTTGAGAACGGGAATTACGCCACCTACCCCCTTGAAGATAAAGATTTATACAACTATAACTTGAAGAAACATGACAAAGGGATACACAAGGACCGTATGTTAAAACATCGGCAATGTGGTTTATTACAAAAGATTGATAACGATGCCTTGGGGTAGCGCATCTGTTATGATTTCCCGCGATTTCTTCTACGATCGAAGAGCCTTTTTACGTGTTTACTTATGGATATTTAATTTAAGCAGAAGTTGTCGTGGTCGAGTGGCGACGCGTTTTATTTCTTTTCGAACGTAATTTGATTTAATGTAGCATATAAGCTATGTTTATTGTTAAATATGTTGCAATTTGTATGCATATTCTTCATTATTTATTTTTTTATTAAAACGTTTTGGCTAAATAGGGCGATTTACTGCTGAAAATACGAATCATGCATGTTGCATTTTTATTTCAAAAAGTAAACGGTAAATCTGTCTATTTCTTGGTATTTTTGCTGTATATTTTAACCAACCCAATTTCTACTTGGCTGAAACCACTTACATTTCATGGCGTTCTTCCATAGATAACAAGTTATAAAACATAAATGTATGTAAAAGAATACTTATTCCATCTTGTTTAAACTTTAAACACCTTTACTGCATCTGTACACACCAACTGCATGCCCATACTTGAAAATCTGGATAAATTATGGAACTTTCATATTACCCAAGGGGTGCAAAAAAACTGGACAAAAACCGAGCGTGGGGGTGGTTTTGAAAAAATCAGTATATTTTTTTTTAAGCATGGAAAGCCAACCTAAAGATGTGCATGTAGCTCAGTGAAATGATGCTGATTTAGAAAATAATACATTGGATTATATTTGGAAAGGTGCCCATTTCAGGTGCGCTACCTTAAGAGCCAAAAACGTAATTTCGAAGTATATGTAAATATGGTTATTGAATTTGATTGGGAGAACACAAATGAATCTCAAAATGATATTCACAAAAAGGTTTCCTGTTTGACCCATAAGTTTGTTATAAATGCTGGTTTATCAATAAACATGGTTGCATGGGGATGTCAGATATTTATCTTCTTTTCTTTACAGTTCAACCATTTTTTTTTCTACCAATCAAATTCAATTTCATGTGTCATATGATCTATGTTTGGACGCATACACAGTATATTTCGCCTCCACAAATTAATGTTCAAACAAGTTGCAGCCATAATATCTTCCTTTTCTTTCTCTTACAGGTTAATATTCTTCAACTGTGGATGCTGTTAGCCAAATCCACACACAAAAAATCCACAAATTTAGTGACTTAGGTACTTGACTCGTAGAGAAAACTCATCAACAAACAAATGTTTATTCGTTTAATTGTATTGTCCAATGGAAACACAATAAGCAACCAAATTCACAGCACTAATTTTGAAACAATACATCAAGTTGGAAAGAAAGATGCACATACATGAATATCATGATACTCTAATTTACACAATGAAATAAATGATAATATTTACAAATAAATTCATTTCAAGAGAATAATAAATACACATATATTTTAAATAATGTCCAGTTACTGGTGTGAAAAAACAAGAGGGCCAGGGTGGCCCTTAAGCACTCAACAATGGTCAAGGTCAACCAAGTGTCTAAGACTTGACTTGGTGACATAATTTTTATACACTTGACCCAAAACAAAAAATTGCCTTTATTTTGTCAAGATAAATATTATGATCGAGTTGTATTAAGATTGAGTAATTAATGTAGCTTCCAGACTGGTAATATGGCTTTTCTAAGATATGGCATGGTGACCTAGTTTTTGGACATGTCACCTAGATTCAAACTTAGATATTGTCAAAATAAACATTCTGACCAAGTTTGATTAAGACTGAGTCATTAATGTGGCCAAAGAATGGCAACATGTTTTTCTAAGATTGGAAATGTGACCAAGTTCTTGAATGCACATGACCCAGATTCAAACTCAGTCTAGGTATTGTGAAGATCAATATTTTAACCAAGATTCTGGAATTTAATAAAGTTAAGGAGCTAAAAGATGACAATGACAGACAAACGGTGATCACAATAGCTCAACTTTGAACACTTTATGCTCAGATGAGCTAAAAACAGAGCAAGCGATTTCCTACGACAATAACCACATAAATACCAAAAAAGAACAGCCAGAATAGTCATATGGGATTAGAAAAACTGCGAGTAGCATAATACATATTGTTTTCCTGTCCACATTTATTTCACTTATAGATAAAGCCTTTATTTTGTTAAGAATTTAAACATATTTATAATTTAACAAAACATCTATATATAATTATACAATAAAGCACGATAGCAAACTACTTGAACTTTGCAATACAATTTTAATTACAGCAATCTTTTAACAGTCTACTGGAGGTGATTCACGATTATTTTTTTTTCAAGAACTCTTCTGAATCATGATTTTACAAAGAAATCTTCAAAACAGAGGCTAATATTGGCTAAAACTATCTTTCATCACACACATAAAACATTTAATGTCCTCACATTTCAATAAATGCAGAATCTAGAGAGGTCTCAAAGTGCGAATAACAAGCTTAGTTCACTAAAAAAATTAACACAATCCTTATTTAACATCTTCGATCCTCGCTCTGTGAAAAGGGGGATTCATGCATGTGCGTTAAGTGTCGTCCCAGATTAGCCTGTGCTGTCCGCATCAGGGACGACACTTTCCTCTTTTATTGTATTTTACATTTAAAGGAAGACTCTTTTCGAAAAAAATCCAGTTTAGTGGAAAAAGTCGGCCCTGATTAGCCTTGCAGACTGCACAGGCTAATCTGGGACAACACATTAATTTTCGCACATGCATTAAACCCCCTTTTCACAGAGCGAGGCTAGAATATATTTAAATTTTTTAAACACTTACTGAGATAACTGTAGAGTTCAATAATTAATCATTTATCTTTATAAAAAACCACATGTTATACGCGTAAGTTTAGACAGCATATTATCTTGTATGCGTGTAGATGTGAATGGTTTACATATGACAAAAAAATGCCCAATGGTATGAAAAGCACTTCATGAGCATTTTGTTGACACACAGCAATATATGTCTTGGTAAATATTAATTCAGCAGGCTAATCAAAGCATCAAAGAACTTGCTACGGTCATCACTTTTCATCTCCATCACTGCAAAAAACAAAGAGATCAAACATTCACAATAATCAGGCCCTGTGTGCTAAAAAATTCTTATAACTGGCTGAGGTCACTAATTTTTGTTTTCGTTATACTATTTTAAAGTTGGTGGTCTAAGAAAAGTATTCGTTATGTTTTTTGTTTTTTTACTGAAACCCAACACTGAATAAATTGAGAATGTATTCTGCAGACAGGTTAAAAAAAGAAGTCTTAAAATCAATTCAAACACTCAAATAAAATATTTTAATGCATGCTGGGAAATTTGTCGTCTGCTAAAATGTCTTCTGCTAAATTTCTAAAATTAGCATTTTCTTCGATTTTTTTTCAAAGAATACTATCAGAATAGCAAACAGTTTGGATCCTGATGAGACGCCACGTTCTGTGGCGTCTCATCTGGATCCAAACTGTTTGCAAAGGCCTTCAAAATCCGGTTCCAGCGCTCAAAGGGTTAACTAAAACTCATGTAGTTTAAGGCTTTGAAATGGGTGTAGAGCACATCAATTATTTTTTTCTTATTAGAATGTCTGTATTTAACAGAACCCATTCAAACTCTGATTTACAATAAATGTTCACATTATATACAAATTCAGAATATTTGTATCAATTGGGTTGGGAAAAAACAACGACTCCCCACCTTTTAACATAACAAATTGTTTGATGGCAGCTCAGATTTTTAGTCCACAAAGCTGGGTGACTCAACGAAAGTATATCAAACTTTATATGGAAGTGACAATTAAATTAATGAATCCTTTACCGACTCGTTATATGGAAGATTTACGACTGAAACAACTTACTGTATGTGTCAAAGAAATCGTGTGAGGTGCGGCAGTTCGTGCTTGCTGCTGCTTGCTCAAAGGCCTTACCAAAGAAGCTGCAAAGAAATAGTATGTCTCTGTAGATGCAACACGAAATAAATATTATACTTCGATGCATACACATGGGAAAAAAAATGCTGTGTGTCATTCATAATGTTTACATTTTGCTTTGTTTGTTCATATATGTAACTTGATGGTAGAACTAAGTTTAAATTCAGAACTGTGGAAGTTGTTTGATTTATTTTTTATTTGACATGAATCATTTTGACTGCTTGAATTTCACATTATCTGTTTATAAAATATACTCAGTCTAAAATGTAGATATCGTTTAAACAGTTTGTTTAGTCAATATGCTTTTGATCTTGACCTTCCAGATAAGTCTAAACTAATTTTCCACTTTTCGATGAAAATATTTTCATCCAAAAAAAATTTGTTATATTTAAATGTTTCCAAACTTGGGAATACATGTACATATAAAAAACGCCCACAGACACAGTTTGACACATTTCAGTGTTATATTTATAGTACACCAAACATGGATAAACTATTCATTATGTTAAAGTATGATAAATTAATGATTTAGACTCAATATTTCATATGAATATGTATTCACAAAAGCAAAATTTGGATATCCTGAAATGATACAAAAGTGCTGAAGGAGGAAAAATTACACCCCATATTGCAGAATCGTGAAATGATTTAACGCTTGACCTACTTTTTGCGCTCGTCATCCATGGACAGGGGAGGTATCCCAGTGACTAGCATGGTTCCCTGTTCTCCATCAAGGGGAACGCCAAGAACCAGGGGTAAGTTACGAGACTTTTTGTTCCTACTCTGCGAGAAAATAGCACTGACATTGTTAAAGCAATATCTAAGTACCTAACTTTTATGTTTAGATGTGCAACATAGAAATTTATGTGAGATATATCATTAAATCAATAATACATTGCAAAATTAAGATAAATGTTCAAACGCTCTTAAAAGCCAGTATAGACGCAATTTAACTTCTCAATCTTTAACCAATAAATATGAACAAGGAGTGTTAATTAAAATATATGAATTATCTAATAATAGTTTCATTAATCAAATGTTTACTTCAATGACATTGAAAACAACCAAGTTTAAGCTATTACCTTCACATCTGCATAGAGTGAGTGGGGATTTCCCAAAAGTGTGCATGTGTTTTGTAAATGAGTTTTTAAATACACAGCGGAATTTTTTTACTTGTGATTGTATAAAATTGTTATATCGTTAATTTTCTGGTAACACTTCTGCAGAACTTTTATTCTAGATTTGTATTCATCAAAGTTTAATCTGTTTGGGTAAAAAATATTTCCAAGATCAGATAAACTTGCTTTAAGACAACTCTCCAATTTATTTATGACAGACTGATGTAACCTTGTAAACTGAAATAAATACTGAACAGCAATTTCAGACTTTTAGCTAGTGAAGTCATGCATTCACAAATGACGATAGTAGGACTCAAAATTGAACTTAAATATAACACAGTTAGTCCAGGGATCATATTTTTTTCGGTTTTGTCGGTCCTAGACCGATTGGGGTCATGAAAGACCGATTGAAAATCCCAAACAGTCGGTCCGATTCTGTCCCGACATTCGTAAAAAACGATGTAGTCTATAAGTTCCTAATAAAATTTGCTGTTCAAGCTCTGTCTTGCTAAAACTTACCATCGCTAATCCCTTTAATGCCCCCAATTAACAACCCGCTTCTGCTACTCGAGTGCACCAGTGTTGTTTTTGACACCTTATCGGCAATTTATCGGCAAATTATTGTTTTTATCAGGCATTCACACCACAGTGTTTTTATGATAGGGGTCTCTCGAAAGATGTATCATACAGAAATAAACGCCAATGACACTATTATCCTGTGTATTATACCACCTAAGGTTATAAAACCTGTCAAAACACCAATTTTCTACATCAAACAAATTGGATGCTGACCAATACGTATCAATGTTTAACATAAATTAACTTTCGTTTTCAACTGATTTTCAGAAAATAATTTGTAACATATTGCATCAATCTAAATTTAGAGTTAATTGACGATTGGTTGAATAAGACAAGTGCTCGATGCGCTCACATTGCGTCACATTATTTACATATGTTCAAGGGGATATCCCTGTACCGATTGGATGTCAAATCGAGGCATACAGGGAAATCCCACAATTCAGTTTATTTACGTCAGTTACGCAGCCATTTCTTACCACCGAACAATGTGCCTCCAGAGTAAACCTAGCCAGTCTCATAATGCACTGAGGATGGGCAAATATCTTCACATCTGATGCTCCCTGCAATTACACAGATTGGATCACTTATATTGTTTACCTAGAAACATTTTTGTTTCTCTTTTATTATAACAAAATTGCCCCTAAAAAAAAAGTCCATGTACAGTTTTTTTTAAATCATTTTCAGCAAAACATAAATTTAGTAAGAACAAAAACATGAAACATACACAAGCTGAATATTGATGTTTTTAAAATAAAGATGGCAGTGTTTCATAGTAAGTTTTATCGAATTTAACATTTCTTCTTAACTTTGAACAGGTTCTTGTCATCAATACCATTCCATGGGGAATGAAATGAACAACAACTTTGCAGGGAGATAAAGTACTTACCTCTTGCATGAAGGCGTACAGGAATGGTCCTGCAGAGATCACCTGGTGCATGTCCAGGAATGTCTGTACCTGAGCGATTATCGCTTGAAGTTGGCGCCGCGCCAGCTCTATCCCTTTCTCCATGGCAACAGTGTTTGATCTAAATTTAGATGTGTGTTGTAGTAAACAGGGCCTTTTACCATCTAAAGTAGGGGCAGATCTCAGGTGTAAATCCCTGAGTCCTAAACTAGATTTTGGCTAAAAAGAGACATCATGTAAACAAAAAATTCCATAAAAGCGGAAATTGTCGTCTCTGATTAGCCTGTGCGTACTCCACGGGCTAATCTGGGATGACAATTTAAGCACAAGCATTTTGCCCAGTTTTCTCAGAACACGACACATATAAAATTACTCTAACATATTAACATGACATTCCTTCCAAACATTAATTAAACAAATAAACACTTAGAAACAAGATGCCTTGTTGGGTACATCCCCTATATGGAAAGATATTTTATCTGACCGGTCATATGTCATAACATTACTTTACCGTGTGATCATGACATTCCTTTCAAAAGTTAATTAAACACTTAGAAACAAGATGAATTGTTGAGTACTTCCCCAATATAAAAAAATGTTTGATCCTGATCATGCAAAGAAAACAACAAGAGATTTACCAGTCAAAGTATAACGAATGTCCTACTTGATGAACAATGAGCTCACCTTGACAATACGTCCAATGCCTTCAAAAAGCAGTCTGTATCAGAGGCACCCTTCTCCTGTAAGAAAATAGTGTTTTTCCAAACCAAACATCATCTTAAAATGCCATTTGATAAAAAATGCAATAGCAAAATCAATTAATGAACAACAGTATAATAATATTTAAAAAAAAATCATCTTTATCTATGGAATCTCCAGCCAATTTACCAGTATATATGGGTTTATCAATCAATCAATCAATTAATAAGTTAAGGATGCCATGGCGTAGTGGATATGGTGTCCGCCTAGCGATCCGGAGGTCATGAGTTCGAACCCCACTGGGAGCGTTTCTTAGATCTCCCCAAAGACACCAAGTACTGGTTCTATCCCAGGAAACGGACTCGAGAGCGTTAAAACAAGAAACCGTGGGAGACGGGTGATGCTCCCAAAGTTTTTTTTTGTCACAATATTGCACTATATATTCAGATAAAAGGAAACTTCTTGAGGGGCATAACTT
>VMBQ01009480.1:3148-48116 GCA_007657795.1 Dreissena rostriformis
TTAACGCTATGTCAGTGATGTACGTTTTTGCTTTATAATCGATAACATTCGTTAGATTTCGATAGATAATTATTAAATAAACATATATATTATAACACTTTTAATAGTCAGGAGCGTAAGTTGGCTTGTTTAAATAAAATTCATACATTATTTTTAGAATATAGTACCTTTTTTAATTGTAATTTTGCAAAACTGTGAAAAAGTCCCCTTAATACTATAATATACTCGAGCGTGATTTTCAAGTCTATGTATCAGATTTTTTTTTTGTATTGATACCCAAAACACTCAAAGGCAAAACAATAGCCATAGAAGTTGCACGATAAATGAGAAAGGAATATTTCAACAGTTGTAAAAAGTTGTCATACTCATCACGTTGTTGTCGCAACAAATGTAATTCCTTATTACTTCACAATTTCCTATTGACTGACTGATCGGATTGAATAAGGACAGCGTTCGGTATTCACACTCGACAGGAGAATCTGAAAAACATATTTTAGTAAGTATAACATGCATTAAAAACATTGATTTCGAGAAATGGTAAAGTATGCGATATGAGATGTTCAAAATAAATTATTATTGTATAAAACAACAATGTGAAAAAAAAACAGTACATCTTACCTGTAGTCGCAATCCTAGACGCATGGTCTGCAGTCCAAAACGATCCATTCAAATGTAGTCCAGTCGGCGTCAAGACGGAGCTGATACTTACTGGAGTGCCCTGTAGACCGAGGCAGTGTAGCATAGCAGACGTCCAACTCTTCGGTTGGAAATTACACGTGATCCGAGCTGCAAACGATTCAAATGCTGTGTGTATAGTTACACGAGAACATATCCGCAGTAACCGTTGAAAAAAGAAATCAGTTTATCAAATTAGGATATAAAATCAATGTCTAAGGTTAATATTTCAAACACATCTTGAAATTTCAACAAATTATAGAACTGAATAACAATATGTTATATTGCTTTGAGTGTACCTGTAGAGTTGGTGTATCAAGAAAAACAAGTATTAACTGTGACAAAAGCCCTTAGCCCACTGCAAGTACAACTTCAATGTTTCACCTTGTTCGCGATCAATTATCAGCTTTTCTACTACGAAAACTGATTCTTTTAACAAACAAATTACCGTCATTAAATTTGCCAGCTTTCATATATTGATATACGAAATCGTAACTTTAATGAAATGAAAACAAATTACTCAAAAACTTACCACTAACATCTGCATAAGCCACTGCAACAAATACACAGAGAACCTGTAAGCCCATTCCACTTTCAACACTAAACTGATATTGATAGATAAACAATTCAATTATGTTTAACTTGTGATATAAAATGAAGCGGAAGGTAAAAACCCTGTCAAATCCGTTATGTATATATTTAGGACAGAGCCTATCAGTAGAGGTTTATTTATGTGTGTTAAGGGTCATCGGCATACAATGAAGATAATCAAATGTGTACCCTGTGGAAAGACAAAGAGCGGGAATATCATGCATTTGAATAACGTATGCATATGTTTTCCGTTAATCATGGTATAGATAACAATTCAAGTGTTTCTTGTCCAAAATGCTGTCTTTAATAGTCATACATGTATATTAAATTGATAAATCAATATGGTTATTAGTCAGAAGACAATTATTTTTAATTCTCAGCGTAATTATATGAAGGTGACAAAAATTATCATCGATTCAGCATTACGCCTTTATCAAATTTACGGACAATATCTCTTAACTACATTAATCTACGCTGTTAGATATAAAGACAACATGTCTAAACTACATATGTCAATTATATATAATTAACATCCTACTGTGTGTCAATATGAGCAATCAAAAACGTTGTATTGAATGGTGTCACCATAATCATGTCACAAACCAAACGTTAGTAGTAGGTCGTGAATATAATCGAAGCTACAAGCTTCATCAGCAGCAAATTAGTATAAAATTATCTATAAGATTGCCTTGTTTGTAAAAACGACCATCCAGTACTTCATATTAACAACAGTGTTATTTTCATATCGCTGTTCAATGAACACACTTTCATCGTTTCAACTGTGTTCCTGAAGCACGATTTATGATGCAGTATCTTGAACACAGGATAGCATTGTTCACATTAAGCTTCATAACGCAATCTTAAAGTTCAATGAACTTTTGAACTTCAATTGAAGAGTGAATGGGGTATATTTCTTGATTAATAGTGTGTGTTTTTTTAACAATTAACGATTTTAAATGTCACCACTGGTATGAATTGAAATGGTATCAAACGTATACTATATACGACATAAGATCCTTACATCAAGTATTAGTAAAAAGTTCGACGTCGCTACGACAGGTTTTGTATATTTAACTTTTTCTTTCAGATTTGGTAGACAAAATATATCAAAAGTATAATAACATCTTAAAAACATTACTTCGGGTCTTCTGAGACAATTTTTGAGCAGTCGTTACCAAAATTATACATTTCAGAGTCGAGATAAATGTCGTGTTTGTTAGGTCCTCCCCATATGTCAATAAGGTTTCCTGATCATTGTCTACAGATTTGTGCTATTATATATTATATAGTATAATAGCTGTCAGATAAATGTACATATAATATACGTGGCGTGTAATTGCATCAACCACATGTGTTTATCGTTGACTGTTTCTGGGCGATGGCCCTTGTATTAATAATGTTGGTGTTTGTATGTTTTGAGATTTCTATGTTTTCGCTTGTGTCTCTGCATATTTGAAAGAAATTTATTTGGTTGTGCGTGATTACTTTAAATAAAATGTAACTCCAAATTGCTTTGGATGTACAGTTCAAATGCGGTAACATCAGATTAAATCTGTATTTAATGCCAATTGATGTGTTCAATGTATTGTCTAGAAACGAATAGTTAATTGGTCAAACACCTTAAATGAAAAGCAATTGTGAAAACGTCCTTAGGCTGTTAGACGCAATTAGGTGTAAGCCGAGTCCTAATCGTCAACTCCCTTGTCAATACGGATATTGGTCTTTTTTCATTTATCAACACAATCATGGTTATTGAAGACTATCGAGAAGTAATGACATTTTCCGTAATCTGTTTCAAAATTATATTATTGTTACTATTTAAAGCTGACTTTCATTGAATATTCATTGAATATTTTTGAACGCGTAAACCATTATTGGGTTTGGTTTAGTTTGCTTTTATTTGTAAGATATACGAATACGGAATATAACATACCTGTGTTTACATATAGCTGATTGTAGTTTTTAGGAACGAGCTGATATAAGTGCTGTCTTAACAAATACATATCCAATTTAGCACAATAGCTGATGGCTTGTTAGTGTTTTTGAAAGTAAAGCCACAATAAGGTCAAGAGACTGAAAATTGGGTCCATGTATTGAGGAAATGTAATTTAAACTTAACTCCAACGATTATTTCAACAATTAAATGCAACTGGACATGAGCCACACAATTTCAGTTCCAGTTGAATGTCACAGTTAATTGTACCTACCATGATTCTGTACGCGTTGATCCGGTTTCTGATTGGTTTCATTGAAGGCAAGGCATACGAAGCATCGGCAAAGTACCTGGTGTTTTCCCCAAATCCTACAGTCATTTCACCGGAATGCTACATAGAATGTGGATCCAGATACATTGGCCTCGACATCGCTGGGATTATGGTATATGGTCCAACTTGTTCCTGTCAGGCGTTTTCGTTTGACGACTTTCTGGCCAACGTCCAGATTGCGTACGGAAATGGAAACGGCACTGTGGGAAAAACTAGAAATTCGGTTGCATACAGCCCGGAGGTAACAGTTTTCGTATATACCTTTTATGAATTAATATATCATTATAAAAGTAGATTGTTTTTTCATTAAATATAGGTTATGTTTTATGGGTTACTTCATGTGTGTCTTTAGTTTGACATACAAACATGCGTACTATCATTCATAAACAAAACATGTTATGATGAGCATAATCGAGATAGCAAGTTTGTCATAAAAGGACATGCTTTAAAGTAGAAAACGGATTTTGCATCAAATCCATTTGAATACAATTGGAATGTTTTCAAATTTAAATTAAAGTTCAATTAAATTTGATTTATTGAAGTTAATATTTTTGATTGAGCAAAAAAGCGAATTCGTAATGTTATTTGGTAATATTAGATATTAGAATCTTCTTAAAGTTGTATTTTTAAATTAATAAAAAAAAAAAAAAAAAATCTTCCCATCAACAATATGTTAGGAGTAACAATGCAAGAAAATAATAGCAAGCAAAATAGCGCCATGCGAAATAGCATTTTGCACCAAATGAAGTAAATATGTTCGATGTTGTTTATCAGCGAATTCATAATAATATTGTTGTGTTATATTTAACCGTCAATCTCCTTAAATTCGTTTTCTCAAAATTATATAAAAAACATACTTGAATAATACAAAGCTTCACATCAGCAAAATGTTATGACTTACAATACAAGAAATTAATACCAAGTCAAAATAGCGCCATGCGAACGAGCAATCCAAACCATATTCAAGTGCAGCTATAAATAAAAACAATCGTCAAGACAACATGCACAAAATTCAGATTAAAAACATATGTTTGTTAATTTTGGCATAACATATAAAGTATTCCTTAGATATAAAAAAAAATGTCTCAAACAAAAATTTACCCAATAAAATCATAAAAATATGCATGGTGATGCTATAAATCATCCATTAATTGTTTTTAATCTTAGTGTTAACTATAAAGGTGTCTTGATGCTTGTTTAAAGCAGGAAACACAACTGATATCGGCAACTGACCGGCAACTCATCGAGCTCTTTAAAAAATGTCGTTCGAACTTTACTACACAATCTAAGGGGCTAGATTTATTTGCCTTTCTCTGTCCCTTTATTCTGATACGTTCGCCCCGGTACCAGACCATATCGTCTGCAAGAGTTTTTTTCTAGAATATGACGCGTCTGCTGATAGCGGTCTTCGACTCAGTTTGCAGCGTGTTAAAAAACTAAACACAAATACCACTCTTGGATCTTAAATCAGTTTAACGATTGCTCACATGTGTAAACTGTTGCACAGAATAATTTCTTTTTTAAAATAAAAATGCTGCAAGTAAATAATGCAAGTATGTATCTGTCAATGTGACTTCATGCATGTATTTTTAAATGTACAATTGTGTACCGCATCGCGTCAGACTCACCACATATAAACTCATTTGCGCGGTGCCAATCAACGTTACATGGCTTGAGCATTTCTTGTTTCGGTCGAACCGTCTGAGAGATGAAATAGTTTTTAATATGTATATAATTATCCATAAATCCTCATTGATTCCCACAATTGACAAACTAAATCTTACACTACGATGTCTTCATCGTTACAAAATGTGCGACTGAGTAGTTTATTCAATGGGCAATCCGTTGAGTTTCATACTGACTGCCTAAACACACGTTTCCCTGTGATATGAATAAAATTGCCATATTTTCCCGTTTTTTATTTTCCCGATATTTGAGGACATATTGTGGAATGTTTTGTTTTGATGTTTCCTTAAATATGCATTCTTTCGTACCTTGTCATGTATTTTATTATAATAGGTATCGATATATCATATCAGTATGTTTAAATTGCATTTACTACCACTCAAATCAATACACCATCTCAACGTCAATGCCGGTACATATCCTGTGGTGTTCGACTTCGGTTCTTTCTTCAGCATTCATCACTGGTATCATCATCATAAGTTTTTTGACACAGGTGACCCAGATTCGAACTTGACCTAGATATGTTTGAGATAAACATTTTGACAAGGTTTTGATTAGATTGAGTCATAAATGTGGCCACTTCTGCGATAACGAGGTTTTCCTTAGATAAGACCAGATGACCTAGTTTTGTTTACGTACCTGATTCTAACTTAACCTAAACATGCCAAGATGAAAATTTCGACACTGTTGTATCAAGACACGGTCTCTTGATGGGGTTACACGGGTTTTCTAAGATTACACCTTGGTACCTACTTTTTGAACGTACGTGATCCAGATTTTACTTCGGTCTTGATTTAGTCAAGATAAACATTCCAAGCAAGTTGTATTATGATTGAGTCATAAATGTGGCTTTTGGAGAAGTAACAAGTTTGTTTTTTAAGGATTTGACCTGGTTACACATGTTGTACAAGCCCCGATTCATCCTTAATAGATGTAAGATAAACATTCTAACCAAGTTTTATTGAGAAACAAGGTTTTCTAAGATTTGATCTGGTGACCAAGTTTTTGAATGTACCCGACTCAGATTCGAAATCAGACCAGATGTTGTTCATATATACATAATGTCTAATTTTCATCCAGATTGGATGAAGCATGTTGCCTCATGAGTCTTAACGAGCTGAACATTGACGACGCACAACGGACACAGGGCAACGGATGACGACGTATGCCGGGCATATGGTGGTAATAGTAAATCATATTGAGCACTTCGTGCTCAGATGAGCTAAACACGTTTAAAACGAACAATTTAAGTAAACAAATTAACTTAAATCTAGTGATTGAAATAAATGAAGACACACATCCTACACAACAGACTTATCAATGTGCGAAACTTGATTGAATAAGGATTGTTATTGAACAAAGAAATAAAACTACTGATGCCATTGTCTTTCCTGTACGGTCGAGGTTTTATAGCTTTTTTTAATACGCTCTAGTATTTGACTAGTTATTGCGCTGTGGTTTAGAGAGTTTGTGTAACACTGGTTAACACATTGAGCGGTATATAGTCTTTAATTCATAGTATAGCTTAACATGTTAGTAGTGCATGATTTAATCACAAAAATAATATGGGTAAGATTAATTCCCTGAATGTTTTCCAAATATTCGGAGTCAATCTTGGTAATAAGTTGTATTAGTTCGTGTCTGTAAATATTTCTAACGGTGATTATAGTTTAAATGGAATTTAATGTTCAAATCTGCTTTTATTTGTCAATCTCATAGTCTTCATTCTCAACGGCATCATAAACAATTGCACCAATACTCTCATCAGTCATATCAGTTACACCAATGATATTATAAGTTATATCAGCGAACATAACGTTTATTAGTATCGTTCCAAATTATGAATGATCAATATAAAAAAAAAACATTTTGACGGAAGACTTGCAGCTGTTGAAAGTATGCTGAGTGTTCAGTAGTGACAATCACCATCGTCTTTATCACATGTTGCTAAAATAACCGGGTATAACCATGAATGATGAAATTTGTTAATGACATTGTCAGTTTGCATAAATTCAAAACAAGCAAGTTCTGAACTCACATGCGGTTTATTCTTAATCGGTTTGGCGAAGAGATCAAGTTCAGGCCTGCCAATTGTAATGGTTTTCTATGTTTGCAACAATATAACTTGGTTATCGAAAATACACAGGTTTTCACATTTTGTTAAGTCGATTATATTTTAGTATAATGTTTATTTTAACACGTGTCCTATGAATTAAACAAGAGCTGTCAGACGACAGCGTGCTCGACTATTCAAGTTCTTGACAGTATAAAGTAAGCCATCATGGGGAAATTGTTCATATTCAATAAGGTCAAGGTAATATAGTCATATTCTAACTGGAAGAGGACCATTATTGAAACATATCGATCGCTTATGTTTTAATTAAAGAAGTGGTACATTATAGACGATTCTGAGTTCAGGTATATTTTCCACAATCTATTGAACATTTGTAAAGACATTAATCAAACTAATAAGATTATATTTCAAGTGTGATAGCAATAGCTTGGGTGGGATGGTTGGACGGTCTTTCAAAAAAAAAAATGTGTGTTTTTTTTACCATGTTTAAAAAAAATGGGGGTGGAGAGGGGGAATAATGAGAATAAGAAAAAAAGGGAAAAAATGGGGGGATTTTTTTTGGGGGGGGGGATTTCTGGGGGGAGTGTGGGATGGTTTGGGTGATGTTCATTGTGGTATNGTTTTTTTAATGAAACTCTTTCCGCCATGCTGTATATAGGGGGCATGCAGGACTACAATTATGTTCACACCAACTGCTTCGAGATCACCATAGAGATGGGCTGTGTCAAGTACCCACAGGCGGCAGCGCTGTCCGGATTCTGGGTCGCCAACAAGTACCCCCTACTCGTGTTCATGGGACAGGTAGGGCTCTGCCTACTTTTAAAGATTTCCGGTCTGGCCTCATAACTTTTGTGGGAACTGTTCATGAAATATTAAGCCTTCCTCTGATATGTGTAGGGAAATTGTAATTAACTGGCCAAAGTGTGTGCACTAAGTACAGGTAAACCAGCTGTAATGCTGTTGATAATCGAGAAAAGAGCAAGTTAACAAACAGAACAAAGCAACAAACAAGCATTATAAACATATTTTCAATTATTCTGGTTCAATGTTATTTTGGTAGCCAAATTATCATTTTTACAAATTAATTCTTCTTGATTAGGTTATTTTATTTAGAAAATGCTGGAGTCGAATTGGTAATTTCTTTACACAAATAAGTTAATTTGCAAATGGTTTGCACAAATCCTTTCATTTCATGCCCGCTCCATAAAAAGTCCATCTTGGAAATCATCAGTATTACTTTAAAACTTTTTGAAACCCCTGGGCTTTATGAAACTAACACTCCCCTGTCTTCTATACTAGGTACATAAAGGAGTGAAAGGGTTTGTGCTAGATGCGTCCACTAGGGCTCCAATTGCCAACGCTAGTATCGAGGTGGAGGGTATCAACCACACGATCTATTCTGCTGCAGACGGCGACTATTGGAGACTGCTTGCTCCCGGCACATACAACATTAGGGCTGCAGGGCCCGGGTAGGAACCGGTCTTAGACTTGATATACGTATGAGCCTTGCTCTGGGAAAACAGGGTTTAATGCATGTGGGTAAAGTGTCGTCCAAGATGAGCTGTGCAGTCCGCATACACTTATCAGTGACAACACTTTTCCGCTTTTATGGTATTATTTGTTTAAAGGAAGTCTCTTCAGATCGAAAATTCAGTTAAGGGGGAAATTTCTTCCCTGATTAGCCTGTGCGGACTGCACACACTTATCTTGGATCACACTTAACGCATATGCATTAAGCCCCTTTTCTCAGAGCGCTTATCATATGTATAATTGGTGGTTTGTTATCAATTTAATAATCCAACTTTTGAAATCTAGGTCACATGGCCAGTGTAAGGAAGTTATGTTTTGACCGGCCCAGGTATGGAGCGTTTTTTACCCATATTTTCCTGTGTTGCCAGAACTTTTTTCGTGTCGCATATGCTTTAAAATCATTATTATTTATTGGACATTCATTTTCGTGGATTGCATGGTAAAGAAAACCAAATTAATGTCTCCCAAAACAGATTTCATGTACAATATCTTTTAAGTCAGATTAAAAAAAAATTGCACTCCAAAATGAATGATTCTGTGTTTGTATTTTCGTGAAAAAGTATACATAAAATCGCTCAATTTGAAGTGTGGACCAAATTAATTAACCAGTGTCTACTTTCAGATAATTAATTGTGTTTATAAATTATTGGTTTGTGTTTGAGTGGTAAAAAATATTATATTGCTGTTTGATCCAGTTTTTAAAAATGTTATCCTCGGATAACCAATCTATTGTTTTATTATTCTTATTCTTAGAAAAATGATCTCAGACAAACAGAAATGTACATTTCAATGTATGCACATGCAAACAGTCTATAAAAAAGTGTGTCCATTATACCCGTAGTTATGAAGGAAAGACAGTGGCAGTCCACGTGGGAAATAACGCTGCAGCCGAGGTCAACTTCACGCTGGTCAAGTCCCCAGTGCTCTCCTGGTCTAAAGAGGAGGACTACAACATCAAGGAAAACGTGGCCAAGAAGTACCTCACTAACCAGGAGATCCAGGACGAGCTGCGTCATCTGTCCGTGGTGAACTCGGAAGTGATGGAGTACCGGATACTGAGCAAGACCACGTCCGGGATGGTGGTACCGTTGGTGCATATCGCCAAGGATCTGAAGGATCACGCTGCTGATAAGCCTTTCACTTTGTTGATTGGAGGTCTGCATGGCGATGATCCCGTTACTGTAGAGATGGCGATGCGTTTGATTAGACATCTTTTGCAAGGTAAGGAGCGTGTACTTCCAAGTCAGCAGTTAGTTGACAAAAACTGATAGTTAATTAAACCCAAACTTCCATTATTGAAAGAACTGAATTTTACTTCTATAAATAAGTTGCAAACCCTGTGACAAAAATGTATGTCAATGTCCAATCCAGGCTACCTTCAAGAAGTTGCAGAGATCCAAGATGTGCTTGCTCATAGTCACCTGTACATAATCCCAGTACTCGACCCAGATGGAATTTTCAATGCTAAAGTGGGCGACTGTTCAGGAGCGTTGGACAACGGCACATCAGAATTTCACAGTCTTTCTCTTGAAGTACTTACAAGCTCTGGGCTGCTATTCACAAAACTGCTTAGGGAAATTGTATCTTAAGTTTAATTAAATAAAACAAGTTCCTATCAAATTTCTATGTGAGAAATCCAAAGTTTTCTTCTTACAAAGGATATAATATTAATAATTTAAACAATATTTACTTGTTAAAAACATTTTGATGCAAAAGACCGAAGCATAAAATAGCTATTGATTTAAGAAAATTTACGAATTTAAAGATTGTTTTTTACGGTTTTCCCAAAGGAGTTCTGTGAATATGGGCTCTGGGCTGCTATTTCCAAAACAATGATCTAAGAAAAAAGCGTACAACTAATCTTACACTTAAATTGTACTTTACTTAAGGATACAGTATAACAAAGAAATCACCAGTACTTTTTTATTTACATTTTCATGTTTCAAATCATTGTGATCTAAAGACTAATTTTGAAGTAGCTGAAGAATATCTTATAAATTCAGACCTACATGTAGTTGTATTAATTTAAGTATTCTATATTATTGTATGACATAGTGAGGCATATTTACTGTGATGTTATAACATTAATAACCCTCTATAATCTCTTGTATCACTGTCTATTTACTCTACAGTCCCCAGCCTTGAAAGCTCTACATGAAGAGTTTGAGAGTCACAAGTTCAATCTGGTGGCCAGTCTAGCTGCAGGGGGCCAGTATATAGTGTAAGTTGACCGCAGTATGAAGTGGAAGTTGACTCCGTATGTAGCGGAAATTAACCTTAGTATATAGGGTGATAGTAAAGTCCAGTATATTGTGTAAGTTAACCCCAGTAGGTACCATTATTTCTTGACATTATATCACACCTGTGTGAATAAGTTACACCTAAAAAATGAAAAACCTAATTTTTGAGAAAGTTTTCGTACTAAGAACACCAGTTTCCAACAAAGATTATCCAATACATTTGTAGCACAAGATATTTAACCTTCCATATTTCTGGATAACATCATTTCCAAGGAATCACAACTCCAGTCTTATTGATTGGCTGGTCAAAAGTATTAAATCGAAAAATATTTCTCAAATTTATAAAAACCATCCTGTTATGCCAACTTAATTGCAGCATACCCTGGGAGAACCCCATAAATGGCCTGCCCATGACGGATGATGAAGATGTCTTCCAGATGTTGGCTCGTTCCTTTGCCGATGCCTTACCCTCCATATACTCGGCGGGCACTTGCGAGAAAACCCTGCCAAGCGGCGTTGTGCATGGATCCAAACTGAAAGGGGACGGCAACGCTGTCATGATGGATGAAGTGTATAACAAGTACCACTCTCTGATGGTATGTGATTCCGCTAGGCCAATTGTATCTACGTTTTTTGTTTTTTTTTGCTTTGTATCTTTTATAAGTTTTTTTTATTTGCTTATATTACCTGGTCATGACAAACCCATCACATAAAATGTAATTGTTGAACATTAAGCTATGTTTTTATTATCCCCGCCAAAATTTCGAAAGGGGATATAGTAAAAGTCTCCGTCTGTCTGTCCGTCCGTCTGTCCGTTCGTCCTTCCGTCTGAAACTTTGTCCAGAGCATAACTCCAAATCTATTCAATGGATTTACTTTAAACTTAGAAAATAAACAGATGGCAACTAGGAGAAGTGCAGTTACCAAGAACCATAACTATATCTACCTTAGTTTTGATTTTTTTTATCTTTATAAAATTTTAAAGTAAGTTTTTGTCCGCAGCATAACTCTTAATCTACTTAAGGGATTTACTTGAAAATTGAAATATAAACAGATGGCAAGTAGGAGAAGTGCAGTGACTAAGAACCATAACTCTATCTACCTCAGTTTTTGAATTATCTCCCTTTATTTAATTTCAAAGTAAACAACCATAACCATAACTATGTATTTAAGCTTTTCAATTTTTAATATCTCCCTTTATCTAATTTTACAATAATATTTTAATTTGAGCACTGAAGTATTCACTGTAAAATGAATAGATGAGTTTAAGGAAAAAAACAGTGATCAAAAACACTAACTGTTAATAGTCTTCTTTTTTAATTACCTCCCTTTCTTTCATTTCCATATATTTTATTCTCTACAGCATAACTCCAACACTATATAACTAATTGATCCTTGAAATATAAATAGATGACACAGGTGCCATGTTTTACAAATATTATTCTACTCTCTTAAACAAATGTTCTCATACAAGCAAACACATTTCGGCGGGGATGGCAGTGTTAACATGGCTCTTGTTAATGCTTATGTTCCTATTTTCAGTCAAATTCTTTAAGCATTTGATCTGTGTATTTGATAATGTTAAGAAAATCTGTATACGCTAATCATCTTGTAAAAATAAAACTTACATTAAATACATCTGTAATAAAGTGTATTTACACATATGTAATAGAAAACAAACTCCAACAACAAGAGTTTAATTTTATCAAATGAGCTACTGAGAGATTTAAACAAGTGCCCTTTCCTTACTATAATATAAATCATTTGAGTCGTGTTTTTGGAAAACTGGACTCAATGCATGTGCATATATTGTCGTCCCAGATTAGTCTGTGCAGTCGGCATAGGCTAATCAAGGACAACACTTTCCGCTTTAACTGGATTTTTGCTGAGAAGAGACTTCCTTTAAACAATAAATACCATTAAAGCGGAAAGTTTTGTCCCTAATTTGCCTGTGCGTACTGCACAGGCTTATCTTAGACGCCACTTTACGCACATGCATTAAGCCCAGTTTTCCCAGACCGTGGCTTATTTGTTTTCAGCTGTCGGTGCACATGTCCTGCTGCAAGTACCCCCAGCCTGAGAAGGTTCCTGAGATCTGGATGAACACCATGACGCCTTTGATGAAGCTACTGCGTACGTCCACACAAGGTAGGTCACGTCAGGGCGCTAGGGATGTTGCACAGAGTTCCTGAGTGCAAGGACCTGACTGAGCCACGTCATGCAAAAATGGGTCTTATGTCATATGCAGCCCCATAGTTCCAGACCAGCCTGCGCATTTGTGCAGTCTTGTCAGAAGTGTCTCGCCCTAATGAGAGCTGGAAACGTCTTTATAGCATTTTTGCAATATGCGGCTCTGACTCATCATTTTTCTATCAGTACAGTTCTAAGGTTGCAGTATGGAATGTCCTGTAAAATATTGAACAATTTCATGATCAGATGCATATCTTGTCCTGTTGATGTGGATAAAATAGACACAATTTTCAAATTGTGATTTAGTATGATACATTTTTTTTGTTTTGGAAATTTGAACCATGGCATTATATTGTTTGTAAGTGTTGTTGTTTCTGCCACTAGTTCAAGAGCCAGACGTTTCTCCAAATTTCCAATTACTTCGCTACTCATTTCCATCTAAATTACTATTATGACAATGGTCTTGGTCTATACTGTTGATGGAAATAATCTAAAAGGAGAAAATAATGTACATAATTTTTGTAAATATATTTTTTTCCTTGATACTGTGTGTATTCAATTACAATTGAATGAAAAAAGCAGCAATTTTATTAACTTATCACACCAGAATATAAACATGTCTCTCTTGAATTGATGGGTAATGAAATCAGACCTCTTTTGGCCTATAACATGATTTAAATACATTTTAAAAATTGTTTCATATTACAACATGCAGGCTTGGAGGGGGTATTGTTTTCTTCACTGCTATGACATTCTCTTGTTCTCAGATGACCTTGAACTTCTTTGCAGGTGCCCATGGCAAGGTCACCAACACCAAGGGGGAAGTACTTCCCAATGCGGAAGTGAAAGTAGACCAGCACATGCAGACGCATACAGTCTCAAACACTGGAGAGTTCTTCTTTTTGTTGACAGAGGGAGCACATATTATTGAAATATCAGCACCAGGTATTGTGAAGAAGCCCTCCTCAAATTAAGAATGCCTTTTTTTGTTACATTGTGTCCTTAAATTTTGTGTGATTTACAGGATCATAAAGGGACCAATATCGGAAGATTTACAGCCCTTTATCATTTTGTTTACAACAATATATATATACGCTATAAATATAAGTGGTGGCAAAAGTAGTATATTTTAGTGTATAACTGTTTAGTCGATGTAACATAACTCATTTTTATCAAGATTAATAAACCTGTTGTTATATCACCAAAACAAAGTACAAGTGGGTATTCTGGATTCAACATGGACGTCTTTCTTTGTGTCTGTTCCTTATGAAGTTGTGCGGTGCATTTTTTATCATCCTTCATAAAAATAGCTGAAATGTTTACCTTTCAAATTAGATTTTATATAAATGTTAACGAAAATTGGCTAGATTACCACATGGCGTGTTTGGGGGCATATGCATGACTACTGTGACAAAATCTAGTTTTCCACTCTGTTGCCTAGGTTACGAGACATTGACAAAGCGTGTCCTGGTGGAGAGGTTCAGGGTCACGTACCTGCAGGAAGTGGTTCTCTCCCCTGACGTCTCCAAGTTCAAGTACCACCAGTACAGTGACTTCCAGAGGTTCATATCCAACCTGACCAGCCTCTGTGGAACCAAGCTGACATCGGAGAGGTAAAAAGATTAAGTCATTTTAGGTTTTGCTGAAAAAAAGTTAAAAAGCTTCCACACATACTGTTTACATGCCTCACTTCGAATAAATCAATTTTTGTGATAATTATGTTTGTGTTTGAAAACTAATATTGTCCATTTAATGTTTGCACTATTGTGATTGTCAGACAGACAAAAGGTAGACTAGACACTCTTAAAACATGATGAAATGGTCTTGTACACCCTTCAGTCATAGAGAGCATATTATCCTGGCAAAGGCGGCATCTGTTTTCTTGTTAAATTAATATTGAAAAATTGACAAATAACTGGTAGAAAAAAGTACTATTGTTACCCAGGTAAAAAAAATCCTGGAAGCTTTCGTCCATGCATGCCTGACGATGAGCTGAAATAAGAATAATTGTTAGTTGTCTTATGGTGAAAGATTAATGGCCATATAACAAAAGAAAATGACAGCAAAACTATTATTATACAACGAAAAATGAGCTCATGAAAATTAACAAAATAGTTTCATTGTACTGTGATTGACAACTTAACCATAGCAATACAAACATAAAGCTTATTTCAGACAATGATGGGATTATCATTAACGGACAGATACTTATTACAGTCTCGGCAAAACAGTGAAAGGCCAAGACTTATGGATGGTCGGTCTTGGTCCGGCGGCAACGGAATATGTCCCCGAGATCCTATTGGTCGGTGGTCTCCATGGAGATGAAGGGGTGGGGTATGAAATGAGCATGCAGCTGTCTGAACACCTGTGTACCAACGCTGATAAGGACTTTAATATTAAAAATGTAAGATTGTTGTGTCAGACATATCATGTAATATAAGGAAGAAATGTGCGTCGCTCTGTGAAAAAGGGGTTTAATGCATGTGCGTGAAGAGTCGTCCCAGATTAGCCTGTGCACTCTGCACAGGCTAATCAGGGACAACTCTTTCCGCCTAAACTGGATTTTTGAAAAGAAGATACTTTCTTTAAATGAAAAAAAAACATGAAAGCGGAAAGTGTCGTTTTAAAGCAGTATGTCAACTTTAAGTAGAACACATTTCAAAATATTTTCTCATTTTTTGTTCTTAACATCCCATAGGTGGGTGTTGGGGAAAAAAGGAAAAGGATGTAACATACATATATTTTTTTGTACATTTTTCATTCAATACAACATTAAGTGTGAATACTACACTATATTGTCAAATTGAAATGAGAAAATTGCTGTATGATTATTTTTTTCTTTGTTAAAACCCCCTCAAACTGATTGAATAACTAAATCACTTATAATAGGCCAGTGCCTATATAAGCTGCAAAAAACAACAAAAGGCATATTTTCCCATAATATTATTGTTAAGCATTTCCACTTATGTTCCAGATATTGGAGAATTCCCGTATCTACATCATTCCAACATTGAACCCAGACGGACTGCAGATTGCAGAACCAGGAAACTGTGCCAGCTTTATGGGGCACCCCAACGGCAACAATGTTGACCTGGATCAGACGTTCATAGGTAACACTTTGTCGTGTTCTGAGAAAACTGGGGAAAATGCTTGTGCGTAAAGTGTCGTCCCAGATTAGCCTGTGCAGTCCGCACAGGCTAATCCGGGATGACACTTTCCGTCTAAACTAGATTTTCGCTAAGAAGAGACATCATTTAAACGAAAAATTCCATAAAATCAGAAATTGTCGTCCCTCATTAGCCTGTGCGGTCTGCACAGGCTAATCTGGGATGACAATTTACGCACAAGCATTATGCCCAGTTTTCTCAGAACACAACACCACTGGCGACTGGATTCAATGTTAGGCATGAGATCCTCAATCCTTAGTCGAATTCTTCAGAGGCCATGTGGAAATAAGATTTCCAGTTGCTGGAATCGTTTTGACTTTATTGTGTAACTATCACTTTTAAAATTTTCTTTGATGTCTTTTCTTTTTACAAACATAATTCTATGTAATTAATGTATCAACAGTTTATTTACAGTTCCAATTCTCACTTAATTGAACAAGTAAACATCTATCTTGTGTGGTTAAAATATTCTGGGAAGTCATTTGTGTCTATTTGTACTTTAGTGTGAATGCGCCTTTTAGCAGACACTTTTTGTGTCAGAAAAAGAAGTTGACAGAAGTTTGTTGCTTGTCAATTTGAAGAATATAAATGCTTTTATACTTTTCACTGCTATGATGTTGCATCTACATTATTAGCTAAGTTGTAAATAATTATGCACACAAATAAAGTATGCTTGTTTTTTTTGTATGATATATTTCAATGTGTGTTGAAAGGATTATTAACCAAATATTAATGTAAGGATTATTAACCAAATGTTTCTGTTTTTATCTACGTTGCCTTACATGACAGGTGTCAAGTGGGATTTAAAGGATTGCTGGCTCGATTCCCAACCCAACATGACTTTTTTGGGAAGAGTCCATGAGCTTATTTATATGACCGTTCTCCTACTACCTCTGATTCAAGTATCTCAGTTGTCAGTAACTGACATAAGTATGTTCACATTGTACTAGTAAACCATATTACTCAGGGAAAGTGTGAGTTGGTTTATTGACCAATGTAATTTGACTGAAATACTGTTGAAAAGGTTGACAACTCAATATGAGACGCACTCTGAAAAAAGGGGGTTAAATGCATTTGCGTAAAGTGTCATCCCAGATTAGCCTGTGCAGTCAGCACAAGCTTATCAGGGACGACAATTTCCGCCTAAACTGGACTTTTGTCAAGTAGAGTCTTCCTTTAAACGAAAAATACAATAAAAGCGGAAAGTGTCGTACCTGATTAGCCTGTGCAGACTACATGCATTAAACCCCATTTTTCACAGAGCAAGGCTCAAATAAAAAGCAAACAAATTACCTCTACTGTACCTCTACTGTACCTCTACTGTACCTCTACTGTACCTCTACTGTACCTCTACTGTACCTCTACTGTACCTCTACTGTACCNTAATTTTTCCTGGATTGTGAAAGTACCTTTTAGGGGTATTTAATAATGAAGGAAAAAAATCCATCTCAGTAATTTTTAGCTCGGCTGTTTTCAAAGAAAACCCGAGGTATTGTCATAGCCCTCTCGTCTTCCGCGTCGTCGTCGTCGTATTTGTCGTCCGAAAACTTAAACATTGGCCATAACTTTTGCAATATTGAAGATAGCAACTTCATATTTGGCATGCATGTGTATCTCATGGAGCTGCACATTTTGAGTGGTCAAAGGTCAAGGTCAACCTTTAAGGTCAAAGGTAAAAAGATTTTTTTTTTTTTTGGTTTTTCATGTGAATCTCATTGACCTGCACATTTTGAGTGGTGAAAAGGTGAAGGTCAATGATGACCTTCAAGGTCAAAGGTAAAAAAATTTAAATCCAAGCACCCACAGGCGGGCATTCGCATCCGCTATGCGGTGCTCTTGTTTTGTTTCACATCAACGGGCGTGAATTGTCAATATAAACTTAGCTTTATGTCATCATTTCCAGGATTTAGCATTAATGCACATAACAATTACTTCATTTTGTTTATTTTCATGATGTGTGATGTTTATGGTGTTGTTCTTCCATTTTCTCGACATCATGATTGAAGTTTTCTTTGCCTAACTAGACTGTCCTAGTGTTCTTTATATGCCCCCAAGAAAGTGGGATTGTAAAAGAGACTAATGAAGGAAGTCAGCTACAATACAGTAGTTCAGTCATACGTGGCGTGGCAGCTAGAGAAAAGATTAATAAAAGCATTTTGTAGTTTAAATATGTGTAGCTTTAGCAATTTTGGAAGATTTTCAGAGAAAATTGCATATTCGTCTACAATTTAACAACTCACATTTTAGAAAGTATTCATTTATTCACAAATTTGAAAGTACCGGTACACATACATTTAACCCAATACAAAAGCTTTTCTGGATCACTGCTTTTAAAATTGTTGAACAAAAAATTGTGATAAGTTTCAAGAAAATACCTTTGCTTGTAATCATTTTGATTATTTAAAAGTTGTATTGCAGTAGTACATGCTTTAAAGTGACAGTTCGCCGATATATATATATGGGCAGAAAACATGTTTTTATTGAGGATATCACTGAAAATCTGGTTGAAATTGGTTGAAAACAAACAATATAGCGATTTATTTTGGGGTCGAGTACGGTAAAGTACGAAAACGAGCTAATTAATATTCATGATTTGATACGTTAATTCAAACCTAAGCAAAAAAAAATGCGGAAACGGGCGAATTTAGCGGAGGGAAGGTAAGAAAAAATGCAAATACATCTGTTACAGATGGAAACTGAGTTTCAACGGTACGTTTTTGCTAAATCTATGTATTTATCTTCAACATGCTAATAATGTTTAGCGAAAGCTCAATATAGATATAATTTGCATAACTCGCGACGCTGCAATGATTTTCGCCTATTGCATGTATTTATGATCATTAATATATTATTTTATCAATTCAAAACCGATTTTGACCAGGTTTTCGATGTCAACCTCGATAAAAAATATATTTTATGTATTTATGTAAAGTTTATTTCTCCCTAAACGATTTATATGCGAAACAACGATCTATTCCGCGAACTGTCACTTTGAATTATTGCTTTATTAGCCTTGCTTTGGGAAAATGGGGCTTTATGCATGTGCGTGAACCGTGAAGTGTCATTCCAGACTAGCGTATGCGGTCCGTGCAGGCTTATCAGGGACGACACTTTCCACACAAACTTGATTTTCTTTTATGCAAAAAATACAATTAAAGCAGAAAGTGTTGTCCCTGATTAGCCTGTGCGGACTGCACAGGCTAATCTGGGACGACACTTTATGCACATGCATTAAACCCCCTTTTCCCATAATGAGGCTCATATCGTTTGTTTCAGTGTCTCTCTGAGACGGGGAGCATCGTGGAGAGCCTCTTTAACGGTGAATCTTTCCGGGTCCAGTACTTGGACGGCAAGGAATACATTATATCCAAGACTGCACTGTTCAGGGTATGAACTATGATCCGGTTAAATGTTTCAAACTGTTTTATTTGAGCCCCATTGCATCGAAAGCATTAGGCTTATAGAGACATACTTCAGTATTCTGGGAAGAACCAGTCCTTTGTGTCTTAGGAAAGATCAGGTCCCGTATTCACCAAACAATTGTTAGACTTAAGTCCTTAGAAAAACAAATATTCTTTAAATTTCAATATTAAAGAATTGCTTCACTTTTGAGTCAAACTTGACACTAATCACCTCTATGTTTATCTTTCTTTATGTAGAACAGTTTGTAAATAACATAATTCTAAGTGGTAGCTTGTACATATTCGAACGCTGGACGCATTTTTCTTGGTTCTAAGACTGTTCTTAAGTCTAAGAATGGGTTGGTGAATACAGGCCCCGGAGAAGCGCCTCATAAGTGGGGTTTGAAGCTAGGTCCTCCTGGTTACAAGGTGGACACAATTTCTAAAAGCAATTTCCACTATTAATGTGGCAATGTTTTTTGGACCTGGTTTGCACCTTAGGATTTCCTTTTTTGAGTGATGTACGAGTAAAGATGACATGGAAAGTGAATGTGGTATTTGTCCTGTGACTGTTAGTGCCCGGGTTTAATCCCCAATCAGGGAGGTTCTCAAGATCTTTCCAATGGTGCAAAGTATAAGCTCCTTACCCTCCCTTCCTAAAAAACTATGCACTTAAATGGATTTTTTTATCCTATGTTTTTTCTTTTTAATCATCCAAGTTACATTTGAGCCTCGCTCTGGGAAAAGGGGGTTTAATGCATGTACCTTTAGTGTCGTACCAGATTAGCCGGTGAAGTCTGCACAGGCTAATCAGGGCCGGCACTTTCCCCTTTTATTGTATTTTCATTAAAAGAAAAACTCTTCTTGATGAAAATCCAGTTTTGGCAGAAAGTGTCGTTCCTGATTAGCCTGTGCGGACTGCACAGGCTAATCTGGGATGAGACTTAATGCACATTTATTTAACCCCGTTTTCTCAGAGCGCAATTCATTTAAATAGAACTGTACACATATATAGGACTGCACACAGTTCACGAGTATCAGTTCACTAGGCGGACACCACATCAATCAAGCCACATGTTCAACGCCTCATCTCCATGTATAATTGCAGGTGTGTGGTTTCTGTGAGAAAGATGCAGTGGAGATCATCCCAGATAAGAACAGGCTCAAGATACTGCAGAATGGCCATGGGGGAATGCCGGCTGGAATGGAGATGGTAAAGAGAATGCAGTTATCTGTTTTCTGTCAGCTGTATAGCTTATCTTCCTTAATTATTCTGTTTTCTGGCATATATGACTTTTTCCATATTCACATCTAATCCGTTTTCGCTCAGAAGCAAAGGGAAAATGGCTATATGCAACCAACATAAAACTGGAACAGTATGCGAGTAACTCGCAGTATGTTTAGATTTTATGCTGTTTGCTGCTCATCATTATCTAAGGGTTGGAAATGAAGCCTTTAAAATGTGATTGTAGTAAAAAAAGGTCTTTGATATAATTGTATTTTGTAAGTGACTACACATTTGTCAAAGTTTGTATGTGAGTGGTAAAGGGTAAACAAAACTGGTCCTATCTTTCAGGCCTGTGGAAAACTCGGTCGCCTAATAAAAATCCGGAAAGACGGCGACATGGAGGTAATGGTGGGTGGCAAGCAGTACACGTTCAATCCATCATGCTGCCTGCCCGTGACAGATCCTAAGGTGGCATCGCGTGCGCCGCCGATGCCGACCCCCGATTCCGACGGCGACGACGATAAAAAAGGGCAAGATGAGACGGCAAAGCCTCTGGCGCCTGAGGGTGATTGCGTGCCGGGGCGGCGGTTCGTGAGCAAACCTGACGAAGACAAGAAAGAGAACAAAAACCTAAAAGGTATGAATTTTAAGATTGCTATGGTAAGGTGCATTGTTGGTATGAATGGTTAGATTGATATGGTAAGGTGCATTGTTGGTATGAATGGTAAGATTGATATGGTAAGGTGCATTGTTGGTATGAATGGTAAGATTGATATGGTAAGGTGCATTGTTGGGTTCGGAATTGGGGTGTGATGTAGGCAAACATATGGTCTGAAAATAGCAGGGTGCTGCAAACTGATCCTTTTTGTTTCCCCCCTGCTGCCCGTCTAGCCAGGTCAATGTGAACAAATCTGGTAAAATTTGATATCTTTTTGCAAAATGAAAAGACTAAACTATGATTTTGTCATTTCCTGTGATTTATTCATTGTTACATTATTATTCTTTCTGTGATTGACTTATCCATAATCTTTTAATTAAATATCATAATAATTATTTTCCCTGTTTCAAAGTTAAGGGGGGTATACTGGAATCAACCAAATAATATGTTAATCATATGTTAAAAAAAAGTTATGCCACTTTTTAAACTAAGACATTCTATTACAGCATGTTGCATATAACAACATGCGGCATGGGGAATATCCTTTGTCAGTACTCGGACAGATTCTAGTTTATGGAATTCATTTTTTGCACAAGCAAATTAACTTTTTCTGTCAGTGATAAACTATTTTAAATCTCTTATTACTGGCAGTTGTCGTCATTTTCAGATTTTTCAGATGACTTCGGTAACAACATGAATAACTTGAAACGTAATCAAGACGTCACTAACAACGGAAACAACATGTTTGAGGCGTTTGCAAAGGCAGATCTGGATGCAGTGTTGTCTTATGTTATGGACAACAAAAAATTGGTTAGCAAAAGTATCAATTTTGTTAATATTCTTAACATATTAGTATTAATCATCATTTATAACTAGCAACAAAGCAAAACAAATACACACAAGTGAGTGATAAATTTTGTCTCTTTTCATAATCCTATATGGCACAGCTTTAATTGTCCTTATAAGATGGGCAAGGTTTGACCCAGAAAAAAGTGCATAGGTTAAATAGTTAGTTGTTTTCCACAGACAAAGAAAGAAATTGAGGGTGGGTTATTCTTCACTAGCTATTGTATTCCTACATAAATACACTGTACTCCTTGCTATGAATTATATTTGACAACAAACTATAATAGAATACATGTGATATTTTATTGACTTATTCATTCTGACATGTGCAAACACGTGTTTGTTTTGTTTTGTTCATTGCATCTGATAAGTTCAGACTTTACGCTCTAGTTGATATCTACATTTCTACCTGGTAAATGTCAACACACTTTGATAGAAAATTGTCAACATGTACACATGCATTTTGAAATATTAAAATGCATGTTGTTTCGTTTCATGATATCAGCTGGATTACAAAGTGGAGGGTCGCACCATTCTGCACCTAGCATGCCATGAGGGCTACAAAGCACTCATTACCAATTTGATTGAGTCTGGGGCGAACACATGCTTGAAAGATGACGAAGGGGACACGCCTCTCCATTATGCAGCCTTTGGGTAAAAATAAAATCAGTCCTGTTGTCTGTCCGTCTTTCCCTCTGTCCGGTATCTGTTTTTCGGATTTTTTTATAAACACTTCCAGATATTTACCTGATTTTTGGTGTTCGGGTCTACCTGCATGACTTGCAAATCAAGTTCTAGTTTGTTTCCTGTCCATTGATTTTTAGCGAAGTTACGTGCCTTGGACTTAGGAATTTTCTTTAAAATAACATTTTTACGGAATTTTGTCTGAAATGTTTTCAGATACAGATCATATTTTTGATGTGTTAGGTTACCGTCCTTATCTTAAGATCAAGTTTGAGTTTTCGTTCCAGACCATTGATTTTTCGAATTTACCTGCCTTTTACTTAACAATTTTCAATAAAATAGCTGCTGGTAGGCTTCAAAGTGCAGTAGGGGGCATTGTGTTTCACAAACACATATCTTGTTTGTGAATGACATTTTTCCGAGTTGAGTTGCTCTTATGGAATTCATTTTTGTAACTCAGTAATAAAAAATGGTTGCTTTCATTTTCTTGGTTGTAAATATTATATTTGAAGGATTTCATTGTTGGTTAATTGACCTGGAATTGTTTCCTTCATTTATGCAAATTAAAGTATTATTTACCGTCAAGACCTACCTTCAGCGCTATAGATAACAAGCGTATTTGCGTTAATAAGCAATTAAAATAACCAAAAACGTAATTAGATTCAAAATAAAGCGTACAAAAACGCAAATACAAATTTAATAACGTAATTCACGTAAAAAACATTGCGTCACAAAACGCAATTCTTACGAACACCGGGCGTATTTTTTAGACTGGTTATTTTCTGTACAAAAATGTACCAGATAGTTTATATCCCGTCCTATGATGAAAAGAAGGCAGTCTTTTCAGCGGTTACCAATCTTTTGGGTAGTATTGTTATTATTTGTAGACCCGTCCGTATTCTACTTTTATTTTCTGAAATAATCAAAATGGCAACTCGTGGAGGTAAAACGGGAGTCGTTACACAAACAAACACTTGAGACAGGTATTTACCCAAGAATATTGGGTTAACCAAAAACTTCTGTGCTACTTTGCTGAAAGATCTGTTGCAAGATGTGATCATTTCTTTCGAGAATGTATTTCGCCCGTTATTATCGGAGATTTCGCTACAAATGTTGATTTATTTTTCACAAAAAATGTTATTAGGCAGATCTTGTAGTGTACAATTTAAGGACCAGACTTTGATCAGAAATTCAGTAATTGTTTTTTGTTATGTACAGGTACCTTTTTAAATTCCATTTGTATAAATAATATAGTAACCTTAGTAGATTTTTATTATATTATATATGGCATTACCTAAATTACCCAATTGAGTTAAAAACCGGGGGTGAAAAACCCAATTAAGCTCAAAAGTAGCGCGTGAAAATTTTTGCTTAAACGCTATTGAATTTACAAAAACCCTATTGTTGTCAAAAACAGGGGGTGATTACCCAATATACCCCAAAAGTTATCTATAGCGCTGCCTACCTTTTGGGAAATTATTGTCCCCAACCGGTTTCACTGGAGGGGACTTATGGTTTGCGCTCTGTCTGTCAGGCAGTCTGTCACACTTTTCTGGATCCTGCGATAACTTAAAAAAAAATCCATATTTTTTCATGAAACTTGAAACATGGATAGATGGCAATATGGAGATTATGCACGTCATTTCATTTTGTTCCTACGTCAAGAATTCTGGTTGCTATTGCAAAAAAATAAAATAATAATAATCTGACAATGGTGGAGCCAGTAGGGGACATATATTGCTTGGCAATAGCCTTTTTTTATGTTATCAAAGGTTTACAGTTATTCAAGGGTTGAATGGGTAACCAGTGTGCATGAGATTGAAATGTTTGCACTTTTGTTCAGTCCTCTTATTGTATTCATTAAAAATCTGACAGTTGAAGGTTTTGTCATTATTGTAGGAATTTATATTGTACTAAATTTTAAAATGTATAAGTAAACAAATATGAGGACATTTGTTTAGCTAATTGGTTGATTATTGTTAGCTGACTGGTTTGTATGTTTCTTTTGTCTCTTGACAGATCTACAAGTAATTCTATGGTTACGTAGAAGATTCTCATTTCTTGGGTATCAAACATTTTTTGGGACAACAATTTAAGAACAAAATTGCCGCGCAAAACTTTTTAAGAACCATTCATCTGCTTTATGTTAAAAGTCATGTACCATAAACTGACATTTTTTTGGAATTTGACTTTTTTCATTTTTGTGTTATTTTGGTGACAACGTTTCAGTTAAAATACTGTTATTACCAAATTTTCGAAAATTGATGTCAACGCTGCTGAAATTATTTTTATGCGCAGAATAACGAGCTCTTATTGTATATCGTAAAATATTTAATCTTTTTTTTTTTCTCATTTATTTTTTCACATTTTTTTACAATGTAGTTTACATCCATAATTACTAGAAAACGGAAAACATAAGAAAGTGTATGAAAATTATGTACATTTTGAACTATAACATATCAAATATTTAGCGTATGCGTGATTACATTTCAAACAATGTTTACATTGCCAATGTTATATAAAGAGCTTTGTGATTTATAACAAAAAACATAAACTAATAATTTATATTGACGAAACATAGAGGTTTTATATCTAGAAAAAGCAAAGAAAATATTTTACCAACAACCTTTGTTGTAATGGAATTGTTGAAAGTATTTGTTTTTGTTTTATAAGGATCTTGTTTTTTGTTTTAATTGTTTTGCCATAAAATTTGTCTGGGTAGCATTATTGATGGTTTGTAGAATGTATGATTCACCTAAATTGAATCCATTTTTTTTGGTGTTGTTCATATTTATTTTTTACGAGGGCAATCTCAGATTCAATTTTTATTCTCGTATTTAGGTATTCAGTAAGTGAGGAAAGGTTGGTATGCATTTTTTGTATTTCATTTTAAATATAAAAGATTTTAATAGTATCACAATAAAGTTAAATACATCAGAGTGTAGTTTTTTCTCAGTGCATCCAAAGAAAGCATGAGTTTTATTTATTTCAATTAGTATGTTTTTACTGGCAAGAAATGTTTCCATCTTTTTCCATATTATTTGAATGTGTTGGCACTCCCAAAATAAGTGGTCTATTGTTTCAATATGTGATTGACAGAAATCACATAATGTGCTGTTGCTAAGTTTGCATTTAAAAAGATATGTGTTTGTGGGGACAATTCGCATGATAAATTTATATTGAAAGCTGCGTAAAGACATGTCGATGGTTGAAATGTGGGGAACAATATGGATTTTTTTCCAAGTGGTTGAGTCTATATCGATAAAATTCGTGTTCCATTTGTTTTCAATAATGCCATTGTCCTCGTTTTGTAACTGAATATTGTATATGAATTTATTAGGGTATTTTGTTTTGATTATCGCTTTTGACAAAGTTTCGTCTGGTTGATTGATATCGAGGTCATGAATGCTTTCTTCAGTTTTATATTTTGTTGGGATAGATGTGATTAGGGTATTGAATTTCATAAAGTCGTTGTTATTGATGTCGTAGAGGTATTTAATGTTTTCAAAATTATACATCGTTTTATTTCTGAAGTCAAAAAGTTGATATATGTATTTTATCCCTCTGTCATACCAATCGCGATAAAATAATGTTTTTCCGTTGGCTGTTATTGACTTGTTATTCCATATTATTTCCTTTTTGATGCGTTTTTGTGAATGCTGTGACTTGTATATTGTATTTGCTGCAGACCACGATGTAATGACGTCGTGAAAAAAAGTGTTACCTCCGCTTATTTCTGTTATAGATTTTTCACTAAGTTCGCTTTCAAAAATTAGTTCGTTTCCATATTTATTTAATCTCAAGTCCCATAAAAGTTTCCATTTACCACAGTTTTCTGAGTCTAAATATCTTTTTATCCAGCTACTTTTTATTGAAGTTAAGAATGTATTAATGTTTGTAAGGTTTAAACCACCACTTTCATACTTTTTATATAAAGTTTTTCTTTTAATTTTGTCCGGCTTGTTGTCCCATATAAAGTTAAATATACTGTTTGTTATACTATTCAGTATTAAGCTAGATGGGTTCGGTAAAACTGAAAATGGGTAGATTAATTTTGGCAACGCAAAAGTTTTAATGACAGTAATTTTGCCCATTAAGGTAAGTTTCCTGTGTTGCCATTGTTTTAAACATGTGTTAAACTCATTCAGCTTTGGGATTAGATTATTTTGTACATTCAAATTACTTTGGTTACAAAAAGTAATTCCTAAAGTTTTTGCTTCTTGAGATGTCCAAATAAAAGGTCTTTCATTGCAGAATTTGATGTTGGTTTTGTTCAAGGATCCAATTCGTAATATCGTTGATTTCGCGGTATTAAGGTTTAGGCCTGATATCTTTTTGAATTCATTCAGGGTTTCCACTAATGCTCTAAATGATTGCTCGCATCCGTTGATGAAAAAAGTTGCGTCATCGGCGAAAAAGGTTTGTTTTATTTCTTTTCCCAATACATTTATGCCTTTAATTTTGCTATTTTGCTCAATATAGTTTGACAATAGTTGCAAGCAAATAATAAATAATGTGGATGATAATGGGCAGCCTTGTCTGACTCCTTTTTTTATTTCAAAACTATCTGAAAGATGCCCATTGTTTATGATTAGACTTTTTATGTTAGTGTAAAATACTTCGACCCACTTAATCAGGCTTGACCCAAAATTCAATTTCTTAAGACATTTTATTATAAATGTATGGTTAAGGCTATCAAAAGCTTTTTCAAAATCTGCAAAAAATAACAGTCCGGGTTTTTGTTTTACATTTAAGTGTTCTATTACATCAAATATCAAACGGACATTTTCTCCAATGTATCGATTTTTCATAAATCCGGTTTGGTCAAAGGATATAATTTCGGGTAAGCATTTTTTAATTCGGTTCGCGATGGTTTTTGTAGCAATTTTATAGTCTGTATTTAATAAACTTATAGGTCTCCAGTTTGCGAGATAATCTAAATCTTTTCCTGGTTTAGGTAGAAGTGTGATAATGCTTTGTTTTTGCAACTCAGTAAGTTCGCCTTTACCAAACGAATAATTTATTGAATTTATATAATAGGGCTTCAGCGTGTTCCAAAACATTTTATAAAACTCGACTGTTAGGCCATCTGAACCTGGGCTTTTGTTGTTACTCATTTCTAACAGTGCAATTCCGCATTCATATTCGTTAAGTTTTCCTTCACACAATTGTTTGCTTTCGTTGGTTAATGTTTTAATTTCAGTGCTGAAAAAAATGTTGTTATCATCTATTTCTTCTGGTAAATCCTTTTTAAACAGGTTTTTATAGTATCTTACTTCGGCTTCCATGATTTCATCTTTCGTTTTAAGTGTTTTACCATTTTCGAGAAGTGTATTAATTGCCTTTCTTTCGGCATTTCTCTTCTCTAGGTTTGCAAAATAGGCTGTATTATGTTCATTGTTTTCTATTTTGATAGCTTTAGCTCTAAGTATTGAACCATTTATTTTTGTTTCATAAATTTGTTCTAGTTTCAGTTGTTTTTGTTTGATTAATTCTGAAAGCTCGTCGTTATTGTTATTTATATTATTATTATTATACTTATTATTATTATTATTATTATTGCAAACCATTTGTTTTTCGATCAGGCGAAACTCATCTTCCAATGTGTTTTCTTCTATTTGGGTTTGTTTCTTTTTGTAAGACGTGTATTTAATAGTTTCATTTCGTACGGTACCTTTTATAATTTCCCAAACTGTATTTGGATTTGAGTCTGGGTTAGCATTTACCACATTGTTTATACTTATCTTAATCTTTTCTTGATATTCAATATCTAATAAAATAGAGTTGTTTAATTTGAAATAACCTGGACCTTTTCCTAAAAGAGATTCGTTGATTGATAAATATACTAGAGAATGGTCGGTTTTATATCCAGGTTTTATGCTACATATATTGATTAAGTTACATAAGTTTTCAGATATCAGGAAATAATCTAGTCTACAATGTATTGGTGGTTTTGTATTTGAATGCCAGGTATATTGTAATTTTTCTGGGTGTTTTGTTCTCCAAATATCTGTTAGTTCGCATGTCGATATTATATTTAGAAGAATATTTCTGCATTTTGAGTGTGTTTTATTACTTCCATTCTTCTTATCTATATTTGTGTTCAAGACAGTATTAAAGTCTCCACCTACGATGTATGATTTTTCATTATGCTTTAGCAGGTAATTTTGTAGTGTATTAAAAAGTGTTATGTCGTCAGAATTTGGTCCGTAAACGTTAATTAATGTGATGATTTTATTTTGAATTTTAATATCGGCAGAAAGTAATCGACCCACTATAATTTCTGTGCTTTGGATAATTTCTATATTGCTTTTAGGATGAATAAAAATCCCAACCCCTTCGCTGTTTGTTTTATTTCCACTATAAACGAATTTCCCGGGCCAATCCTGTTTCCATTTTTCAAAATTATCTTTCGATAAGTGGGTCTCCTGTAGCATGTATATTGAGTGATTTAAACCTTTAAGCCATTCAAAAATGTGTAATCTTTTGTTTTTATTGCTTAAACCGCGAACATTAACAGTTGATATTAAGGATTCCATTGATGATTGTTTATATAGTGTGCATAGTTTTTATGGCAAAACAATTGTTGTGTGAACGCATATTGCGTTTGTTTATTGAGATAGAAAGAAATCATTTTGTGTTGTGGTCGTAAAAACGTAGATCGTCTTATTGTGTAAATACAATATTTACTGGTGCAAAATGTCATGTTTAAAATTACACATGAACTGTTTGCAAATTATTTGAGGTATTTCAATATTAATGTGAGATGGATGTAGAAATGATTTGTATAAAAAAATAAAAAACAAAAAAAAGCAAAATGATAACGTAGAAAAGGAACGTTAACAAACAAGATAAACACGATAAATGTGAAAAATAGAACAACAATAGAAAACGACTATGCATACACGTTTTAAGTATCCCTTTGTCCTTGACAAAATGCGAAAAACAAAAGTGGACAAAGAGATCATAACGTGTGTTGCTAAAATGCATGCCTATCTTTACCTATTTTCACACCATTTTCTTGGTAAGGATTTTTTGTAACAGTTGTTTGCTATAATTGTATTATTCCAAGAAAAAATGTATAGGTAGTTAAAGTTTTCATGATAGTTTATAATTAAGGCATGTAAATTGTATATTTTATAAGGCTCATTTAACGCTATGCAATGTTTTAAATTACATAATGTAAATTACATATATTGTTGCACTAATAATCATGTAAAAAGAAAGGTAATTAATTTGAATGTTCGTATAAGTAAACAATTTATTCATATTTAAATCTAGATTTCAAATTAAATTTAATTAATAAAAAAAAATTATGAAAGTACTTTGAATATTTGCTGTTACAGACATATTATAAACATACAACATCATGTATTTTAACATCGTTGTTCTTGATAAACTTTATCATATATTTTAGTGCATTTTATTACAATGGTATATTAGTGCGCACTTTTATAGAGCGCTTGATGTTTTTAATACATAACATAAGTTTCTAACAATAAATGTTACATTATAGCTACGCCGCATGTAAAGTATCACCTTATTTATAGAGATAAAATAGCTGTACCAGCTGTGTAATAACAATTTAGGCATGTATCTGTTATATTTTATAGTGCTCATTTTACTGTATGCTCTTGATTTAAATTAATTATTGTGTTGCATTAGTATCAATGTAATTGAAGGGTATTTAATTTGAGTTTTTCGTATAAGTAAACAATTTATTTATATTTAAATTACATTTAAAATTAAAGTATACAAAATATTAAACACTTTTAGTTTCTTATTGTAGCATTTTGAATATTTACTGTTACAGAAATATTATAAAACATACAACAGCATGCATTTTTTTTTATCCTTAAAAAATTCCAACAACAAAGCAACAACAACAGCATTATATCTGTATCCTCTTACAAATTTCAAAAAAAAGTAGATTTATTTACAATACTACGTGGATGTCGCAAACAAGTTGTAAAAATGCAAAACAACATCGAACGACAATTCTGAAATACAAGTACTTAAGAGTTAAACAATACAAACACACAAAATAACTGATGTGCTGTGAAAAAAGTGTTACCTTATCAAAGTGCCACATCATACTATTATATTCTCGCTTCTTTTTTAAAACAATTAAGTGTATACAGCAAGCACTGTTTTCTAAAGCGTTTTTCGATAATTTTCAAGTAACTTCAAACTCTCAGTTCGTATTATTTGTATTCGTATAATATACTTGCATGATCAATTTAAAACATGTTCGATACAGCGTGCTTCAATTTGGTTCAGACAACAACTTACAACCAGATTATAAACATTGATGATATTTCTCACGTACTGTTAAGTTTCTACGTGAAAGGTTTAACCAATAACAGTTAAATATGTTTTACTACACAATATGTGTTTATATGGACCGAGTATATACATATTTGTATATAACTTTATCTACTCGTTTACAACTATACATTTATATATACCTTTACGCCCATACTACATGTATATATATAACCTTACCTACTTTGAAAAGGGTTTATTATCGATTATATTCACTGTCAATGTATATACATGATTATGATATGTTTACAAACTGGCGTTCGTTTGAACTGGGTTTACAAAAAAAGTGTGTGAACTATGCTGGATATAATTAGCCATAGTGCAGCGGATATTTTCTACGCTTGACTTGTGTGTCTGTTCAACGCTCTGCAATGTCATCTCAGTTCATCTGTACACTTCAGCACAAAGATAAGGTTCTGTTTACATGTTCATATCAATAAGGTTTCTGTACTCGGCAAACTGGATCACTCGTATGTCCCCACTTGCACTTTTATGGTGTACTTTTCCGTCCCACGACCAGACTGCTTCTTGGTCAGATTTGGCCCTCTTTATTGCCATGAGAACTTTCTGGTTGATTTGTGTCAAATCCTCATTTAAGAAGATGTCAGTCCCTTTAAATTCTCGTCTGTTTGACATGATGGTATTTCTTTTCAGCCTAGACACGAATTTTACTATAATAGGACGTGTATGACCGTCTTTGGGTTTTCCTAATCTGTGGGCGATATCAATGTCTGATTCTTGTAAGTTTATCTTTGGGAATTTTTCGTTCAATATATGTACAATCTTATTGGTGGTTGTTTCAGCCGATTCATTTGTGTTTTTCTCTAAACTTTCAGAGATACCAGAGATGCGTATGTTGTTTCTACGCCCGTATTGTTCAAGATCGTTTAACTGACCAGTTTTATCATGCAGGATTTTCTTTAAGTTTGTGATGTTTTGGGCTTCATCTTCTTTAGTTGTCACTAATTGTTTTTCTAGCTGGTTTATTTTACTTTTGAGGTTGTCATTCTCTTTCTCCTTTTCGAAGAGTTTGCCTTCAAGAATATCAAGCTTGTGCTCTACAGATTTTAAAATATCGTCTTTCATGAGGGTAATTGTATCCACAATGACTTGTTTAAGGGCTGAGTTTGTTCCTGAACAAAGGCTTGTAAGCTTTTCGTTTATTGCTGCTAATTCCTTTTTTATGTCTGTTTCTGCCATGGTCATTTCAATTTCTTCTGTAATGATTTCTTGTGTTTTACCTTTCTTTTTCTTCTGTTTAATTGTTTGTTTGTCTTTTTGTTGATGTATACTGGTGTCTAATTCACTACCACTGGAATCACTATGCTTCCTTTTGGATATATCTGACATCTCTCTACATGTGTTTACATTTTAATTTTGCTCAGTATAGCTGAACATTTATTGTGCGTGGATTGAGAGTACTAGAGCATGAATATCTCGTGCGCTTCGAGTTTTCACTGAGCAATGCTGTTTACAAAAATTACAAATGGCTATCCGTATTCAACCTACGTTTTCCGACCATTGTTTGTTTATGCTGACTTTAATGTCATTTTCATGTTTTCTGTATGTATAAGATGAGTAAAGTGTTACCGGTATACTTGTAGTCCAGTACAATCCAATTTTCACTATTTATGTATTCTATAAATCACTAAATTCCGTATATTTTATAAGCTTTAAAAAACGCGACTGATCACTTCCACGCAAAATTGACAAAATGTCAGTGACACTAGGTATAACATTCAGTAGACAAATAGTTCCTTTGATTCCAGTAAGCAGCCAGACTGTGTTCCCTTTATTCCAGTAAGCAGCCAGACTGTGTTCCCTTTATTAGCTCATCTATTTTTTGAAAAAATATTATGAGCTATTGTCATCACCTTGGCGTCGGCATCCGCGTCCGGTTAAGTTTTGCGTTTAGGTACACTTTTCTCATAAAGTATCAATGCTATTGCATTCAAACTTGGTACACTTACTTACTATCATAAGGGGACTGGGCAGGCAAAGTAAGATAATTCTGGCTTGCATTTTGACAGAATTATGTGCCCTTTTTCTACTTAGAAAATTGAAAATTTTGGTTAAGTTTTAAGTTTTTAAAATTCGAAAAATGCTCATAACTTCTATGTCCCTTGAGATATAACCTTCATATTTGGTATGCATGTAAAGATGAGCAGTCTGCACCCGCTAGGCGGTGCTCTTGTTCCAGTAAGCAGCCAGCCTGTGTTCCCTTTATTCCAGTAAGCAGCCAGTCTGTGTTCCCTTTATTCCAGTAAGCAGCCAGACTGTGTTTCCTTTATTCCAGTAAGCAGCCAGACTGTGTACAGGAGCTCTTACAGAACGCGGCAGACCCAAACGTGCAAAACAAGAACGGGGTGACACCACTGATGATCGCAGTGGACCATCCCGACATAGACTCCGTCCAGTGCCTCATTCTGAATAATGCCAACGTCTCGCTGAGGGTATGGCTGAACTTTGTTATCTCAAAGTCTCTTTGAGTGCAAAATTGACTTTGAGATATCTGGAGTTCAAATTATTCAAACATCAGGGGTGTTGTGATTTCTCCTCATTTGTTCAAATGAAGAGTTTAGTTGAACCCTGTAAGGGCGTAGGGCATTTTCCTCCCCTGAGGTGGTTTGAAAATCACACCCTTGAAACATAAATGCTTCAAGTATATGTGTTCAATACACATGTAATAAAATAAGGTAACTATAGTGTACGTTATATAAATTGAGCCTAACCCAATCAATAAGTCATTTGAACTAAACAGACATTCATTTAAATATGACAACAGAGGCGTTAAAATGTTCGCTTTATGAAAAAAGCTCCTAGTCTTGTACATCTTGCTATAGGTGTCAACAGCTTAAGGTAAACAGATACAAAAATATAGGACAGAAACCCAATTTTACATAACCGATAATTTGAGTTAAGACTTCGAGATAACTATATTAATTTTTTGTATTAAATAAGAATTAGTAAATTCGGGAACTTTGACATCAAGTCCACTTAACCAGAACTTTGACTTAAGTAAGTTTGAGATACCTGTATAGAGAATAGGAGGTTACTGCCATATTGTTATGCTAATATATCAGGTATGGCTTAGAATAAAATAACCTCAAGGCTTGATGAGCCGTCTTTTATTTGCACTGAGCCTCATATGCAGTCTTCTCTCGTTATCTCGACATCGCATATCTCGAATTTCTCGATATGTCGATGTCAGCTCAATGTCCCAACTTTTTTCCTTCTTTATCTATACATTATTATTATGTATTAATAAACATCGCATATCTCGAGTTTTGCTATCTCGACTAATTAGTTATCTCGACATAAAAATGTGTCCCTAGTCCCGATTTGACATGTATTTACTGTGGTTTATCTCGAAGTGCGAATAACTGTCCCAGTGTCGGCAAAGGTGAGAACAAAATTTCTTTGATACTTCACCGTCCCGCTTCGCCCGGCCAACCCGATACTGTGCGGTAGATAATTTATCCGTTAATTGCATCAATGACCACACATGTGTAATGTCGTTAGCCATTAACACTTGAGTAAGGCCTGTCACTTTAACTGCAATTAACTGCAATTAACACACAGCCTGCCGAAAGGCCGAAGAACTAATTGTTTTTACAAACAACATTCCAAAATGCATTTAGTTATATTTTTGCGTATATAAACCGTCACAAATTTGCAGAATGTTGTTCTATCTTTGAACTCCAACAGTCATTATCATGGCTAACTTAAAAGATAATTTCAAACTACAAAAGGTTCATGTACAGTTTAGTATTTTTTTAACATCAAAGAATCGTAAGAAACGCGCATTGAATCTCATACAGTAATTATTACGCCGTTATGAGTATTATGCCACATGGTGACGGCTTAAGTTAGACCACTTAGCAGGTATTTAGATGTTTAAAACAAGGTAAATTTCTTCTCATTTTTTCTTTGAAAACGCCTAATCGGATATCTCGAGCTCTCGTTATCTCAACATTTTTGCTTGTTCCCGCCGACTTCGAGATAACCAGAGTAGACTGTATTGCAAAACAATTGCATTTTTTAGCAAAGGATAAGAAAACTTAATATAACTTAACTTAATATAAAAAGGAACTGGATATGAAAGTTTGAATGGTGTATGTTAAAATGTGTAGATGTTATTTGTCTGACCATTTTATGGGGGNTATGGGGGGGGGGGGAGGTATAAATATGAATGTGAAATTATTTATAAAATGTACTTCATAAAAGTAGTAATAAAGCAGTCCTCAACCATTTCTATCTTGTCTAGACCTCAGATGGGGAGACGGCTATGCACAGTGCTGTAGAACAGAAAGAAGGGCAGCCTTTGCTGGTCTCTGCAATACTTTCGTCCAAATCAGCCGATTTCTCAATCTGCAATCACGAGAATTTCAATGTGCTCCAGTATGCAGCATACAAGAACTGCCCTGCGTGAGTTTTTTTAACTAATTGCATAATAATATGCTCATTTCAAGTGTCTGGCAATCTGTAACTGTGTGTCCATCTGTTATGAATGAATTACATTATGTTTTAGTTTGTTTTTTTTATCATTTTTTCTATTGCCCATTGAAAACTAAGCACCAATTAAAAAAAAATACACTTGTTGAGTGATATTAACCTTCATTTATTTAGTTCAATGTCCCCACTAAAAGGTGTCGTGTTCTGAGAAAACTGGGCAAAATGCTTGTGCGTTAATTGTCATCCCAAATTAGCCTGTGCAGTCCGCGGGCTAATCAGGGACAACAATTTCCGCTTTTATGGAATTTTTCGTTTAAATGATGTCTCTTCTTGGCGAAAATCCAGTTTAAGCGGAAAGTGTCGTCCCTGATTAGCCTGTGCAGACTGCACAGGCTAATATGGGATGACACTTTACGCACAAGCATTTTTCCCAGTTTTCTCAGAACACGACACAAAGTTGGAGGCATTAAGAATTGCACGTGTCTGTCCGTCTGTTATTTTCGGAAGCTTGCGTTTTCAACTCTTATTTTACTATTGGTTGGATCTTGCTGAACTTTCACAGTAAATTGACCTTAATGTGTAAATAATCATAAAGAAAGGAAATTTTGGCTGAGACAAGTGCAGAATTATGGCCCTTTGTCTGTTTTTACCACTTAAGATTATATAGTCTCAAAATATTGTGTTTTCAAGTCAACTTCTGTGTGCAAATTGCTCAAACTTTCTCACAGTTGAATAAACATTTTGTGTAGATAATTGTTTAGTCAGGAATTTTGGCTTCGACAATTTTTTGCAGCATTAAGGCGTGTTGTCTGTTTTTACACTATGGTAGTCCCAATACTTATTGTTTTCCAATCCCCTTTAATTGGGTGGCGGATTTCGTTCAAACTTTTCACAGCTGATGGCCTTAATGTGCAGATAATCGTTAAGAAAGGAATTTTGTCTGCAACCAGTTTTGGCTGATGAATGGGCGTTTGTCATTTTTTTTACCTAATTACATATGAATCATCCCCAAATCGTTTATGCTCGTCTCTTCTGTAACATCTTGGTCGATTTCTTTCAAATGTTGACATCTGAATAACTTAAAAGTTTAAATGAGTGTCAAGAAAGACATTATGGCTGAAACCAGTTTAGTCCCTTGGCTTTTAAGTACACTGTGTAATATATAGCGGATTTGTTTGAGTTCAAACATGTGTTGTTGGGGCATCGCTGTCTGTGACACATTTCTTTTTTTATCCCTCAGCAAAGGCGTAGTGATATAGAATTGGCGTTGTCCGTCTGTCAGTGCGTCCGTCTGTCACAAACTTTTCAGGGCTATATCTCAGAATTATACCGTATATCAAGAGATTGCATCCACCCATAAACAACTTCAATTGTGGCGGGGGGGGGGGGATATCATTTAAATGAATTTGCTTGTTAATGGTATGTCTTGTGTTAAATCCAATACAAAATAGTAACGTAGCTGTTTTTTCTATAAAGAGCTGTGCGGGTTATTCTGGAAAGCAACGCAACTCTTGTGGACGTTCCGATGGGTCCTGACAAATACACGGCTCTCCATGTGGCTTCAATAAATGACTTTGTGGAGGTCTCCGGTTTACTATTGGAGAAGGTCTGTTGATATATTGTTTTGTTAGTTTAAACCTATTTGTGAACAATCAGTAGCCTTAGCGTCTAGAAGTTAGTACCAACATTAGCTTCTTTTAGCTTAGTGAATATGTTGCCTATTCAATTGAATGTGATTATTATATGTTTTGTGTTGCCAATCATGTTTTCAACTAATCCGAGAGCCCATTTATTTATGAGTTATACAATAATAATGTTTTAGGGTGGAGCCAATCCCAATGCGTTGGATAGTGAGCAGAAGACCCCCCTCCATCTTGCCGTCATCAGACAACACAAGAGATCCATAGAACTGCTCTTGAATAAAGGTGGAATCAGAAAGGAAGCTCTGCCATCTTAGTTTAAACCTATTTATTTTAGCTCGATTGTATCGAAAGCCTAAGGCTTAATTGAAAGGGTCTTATGTCTGTTTCCTGGGTAGAACCAGTACTTGGTGTCTATGGGGGAAATCTAAAGAACGTTCCCACAGTGGGGATCCAACCCCTGACCTCCCGGTCTCCATGCAGACACCATATCCACTACGCCATAGTGACCTCTGCCGTCTTATGGGAGTTGTGGGCCAAAAACAACTCTCCGGAACCAGTTGTTCTAGATTTTAACCTTTGGTTAAATTAATCGAAGTTAAAGTTTTGAGAGAATTCTGTCATTTTCTGGACCCTAAACATTTGATGTGGATACTACAGTCTTGAGATATATTTCAATTGTGTGCTGATTTTGAAAAGTGATAAATTTGCCAAGGATTGAAAAAGCAATATATAAAATCTATACTTGAGCTGCGCTCTGTGAAAAGAGGGTTTAATGCATGAGCCATATGGGTGCAGTCCGAACAGGCTAATCAGGGACGACACTTTCCACTTTTTTGATATTTTTCGTTTAATTTAAAGGAAGACTGTTCTTGACGAAAATCAGGTTAAGGCGGAAAGTGTCGTCCCTGATTAGCCTGTGCGGATCGCACAGGTTAATCTGGGAAAATACTTTAAGCACATGCATTAAACCCCCCTTTTGACAGAGAGTGACTCATATCTATCAAATCAATCAAATCTTTATATCAATTAAATCTTTATATCAATTAAATATTTATATCAATTTAATCTTTATATCAATTAAATCTTAATATCAATTAAATCTGTCAATCTATATGTGTTAGAAAATTAACCATGATTATCATTATTCAAGGATTATTCATGGCGTAGTTGATATGGTGTCCGCATAGCGACCGGGAGGTCACGTGTTTGATACCCACTGTGGGAGCATTCTTATGATCTACCCCAAGGACACTTAGTACTGGTATCTTCCCAGGAAACAGACTCGAGAGTGTTTCTTTTAGCCTTTGGCTTTCGATGCAATCAAGCTTAAATAAATAGGTTTAAATTTAAACTTAATCATAGTTAATATTTGGAGAAGTTTTCTCTTTCTTTGCAGGCTAAACATTTTTTGCTGTGGATAATTTAATCTGTAGATATGTTTAAAATTGTGTGCTGATTTTGAAAAGTGATATATTGACCAAGGATTACAAAATCAATATATAAAATCTATATATCTGGGGACAGTGGTCTAGTGGTATGATGCTGGTCTAGGGATCGAGAGGTCCCTGGTTCGAATCCTGCTCAGTGCACTGGATTTTTCTAAGCAAAAAATTAATCCCGCGCTTGCTTCTCTCCACCCAGGTGTATAAATGGGTACCTGTGAGGGAAATAAGTCAATGTGCCGTGGCTGCCTACTGGGCCATATGTAAACAGACGACTTAAATCCAAGTGATCGGGGGGTTAATGTCGAAGTCGGCTGAAGATGCATACGTTATCGAAGCAGACTATAAACCGCACCTTTTAACCTTTATATCTTACAAATCAATCAAATCTTTATATCTCTCAATTTGTCAAATCAAAATGTGTTAGAACTAACCATGATTATCATTAAGCAAGGATTAATATTATAATAATTCGGACCGTTTTTAGGATGAAAATTTATTGTTATAGTTTTTGCTTCACATTCTAGCAGGGTACATTCACATTTCTGTTTACAAACTAAAATTATCATTGAACTATCCAATTAACAACTACTGCTTAAAGTAGTAGTCCCAATTATTAAGTCTCTAAATTATTCTTCTATTGTCCATGAAAGTGATGTGACATCGAATTTGTATCAATGAAAAGTGCAAGTATTGCCTGAAAAAAAGAGACATTTAACAAACAGCTGGTAGTTCTTTCTGAATGTGTAATGCAACAAGTTGTTGGATAAACATGTTTTCATATGAAGCTTGTTTAGAAGAGAATAGTTACTCAGAATCAGATAGATTTGTTTAAAACCCACTAATCTTGGGACACTAACCATGCTGACCATTATTAATCCTTGCATAAATCACACGCCATATCAACTGTAATTATTTTAATGAGACAACATTGTTTTCGAAAATGGTTTGGCTTTTTTTAATTTGTGAAGATTCAGATTATATCTTTTAACCCTTTGCATGCTGGGTAATTTGTCGTCTGCTAAAATGTCGTCTGCTGAATTTCTAAAATAAGCATTTTCTTCGATTTTTTTCAAAGAATACTATCAGAATAGCAAACAGTTTGGATCCTGATGAGATGCCACGTTCTGTGGCGTCTCATCTGGATCCAAACTGTTTGCAAAAACCTTCAAAATCCGGTTCCAGCACTCAAAGGGTTAACTATGTGGTAGGGCTTTTTTGGCTAAGTTTATACATGTAGCTGTTATTGAGCCATATTCCAGGTTTAAAAAGTATCAGTTTGACCCAAATCCAATCTAAACATTCCCAGGCTTAACGTTCAGATGTTCGGAAATGGAGCAGTTGAGTACAGAAATAATGAGTTCGAATTCGTAATATTCATTTAACTGATATCTTATAAGTTTTAATAACTGTGTACATTGCAATTGAATATTGACAAATAATTGTTGAGCAATATATAAAGGCACTTGTATTTTAATATGTTTCAGAGGCCAACGTGAATGCCCAGGACAAGGATGGCAACACGCCTCTGCATCTGTCCCAGAACCTACCCCTCCTGCAAGAATTCCGTGTAAGATAGTACGATATTACTAAAAATAAAAGATTTATGTATGTCACTTTTTTTGTTGTTTCCATGGAAAAGGTATCCAGGGGAGTCATTTCCCCTGCTTTTGAGTGTCAAAATTGCTTCACAAATATTTGAATGGATCTGCTAAATAATGAAGACTTTTGGTGAACTAAGTAAGGGGTGTAGGTTTTTTTTCTCCTCTGAGGTGTTTTCAAAATGAAACCCCTGATATAATTATGAAACATTTGCATATTTAATTTAATCATTAACCCCCACCAAAGGAGGAGGGATATATCATATAGAATTAGCGTTTTATGTTCGTTCGTCATTCCGTCCGTCCGTCACAAAATTTTGAAATTGGCGGGGGATATCAATTCAATGAATTTGCTTGTTCAAATCAGCTATGAACGTTTTCATATTAATTTAAGTGTCTGGTTCTAAACATGTGACTTTTGGGGTATCTGTGCCTGTGATATATCAAGTTCACAATTATGTCTCATTGCACGGACCAGCTAGCTCAGTTGGTAGAGCCATAGCAATTTCGATCCCCAGCTTAGCCCCATAAATTCTGTGGTGATAGGTCATGAAATCCTTTCTACAGCCCTACCCCGCTACCTCTGAGTCAATTTGGTTAGTTGTCAGTTTTCTTTAGCCCTTCGCCCTACCTCTGGATCAATTTGGGTAGCTGTCAGTTACTGGCATAAGTATGTGCACTTTGTACTGATAAATAAATGGTTTACTGACCGCCGTGATTTGAGACTCAAATACTGTTGAAATCAGCAAAAAATCCAGCGTAACTAACAAATATTTGTTGCGTTATTTGTTTTCCAGAAATCTGTTAACAAGGCTGGTGAGTCTAACATCGCAATCGTATACGCCCTACTGGATTTTCGTAAACAAGAGACTTCCTTTACAAAAAGAAAATGCATAAAAGCGGAAAGTGTCATCCCTTATAAGCCTGTGCGGACTGCACAGGATAATCTGAGACAACACTTTACGCACATGCATTAAGCCCAGTTTTCCCAGAATTATGCTCATTTTTCTTCCAGAAATCTGTGGCCAAGGCCGGTGAGTCGAACATCGCCATCGTATACGCCCTGCTGGAGAAAGGAGCAGACCTTCGAGTCAAAAACAAACTGGGCCAGACCCCTGTGGACCTTATACAGGACAAAAGCACAAAAATGATGATTGAAAAGTGAGTAGCAATTAATGTTTTGTTTCAGTGCTTTTTTTTTTACCCAAGTTTATACATGTACAGGTATTAGGGTTATTTATTCATTGCAAAATATCTTTATTCCAATATTCAGTCTGATTTTTCTAATTAACTAACTAATTTGTAACTTGAAGAGTAGACATTTGTTAGATTGTAACATATGTTGTTTCACATAAAAAAATAATTTCCTTTATTTTATGCCCCCGGTAGGATGGCATATAGCAGTTGAACTGTCCGTCAGTCAGTCCGTTCTTCTGTCCGTCCGAAAACTTTAACATTGGCCATAACTTTTGCAATATTGAAGATAGCAACTTGATATTTGGCATTCATGTTTATCNAAAAAACATTCAAAGCGGCGCAGTAGGGGGCATTGTGTTTCTGACAAACACATCACTTGTTTATTCATATTATTGAAAACAATTCTAGGCTTCAGGCAGCATATCAGGCCGCGCCTGCACAGTCTCAGTCGGGAATACGTCTGCCCATACACTGGAAGCAAATGCAGGTATGTATGATAATAAAAGCGATTATTTTTATATCTTTATAAAGTATTGGAAAACAATGCTCTCTCAATAACAAATCTGAAATTCCCAATTGCCATCCGAAAAAAATCTCAAAACGAGGGAAGTTGTGTCTGTTTTGTTTAAAAGTCTGCATTTTTTTAAACATACAAACAGTGTGTTTCTGAAAATAAAATGAGTCAAAGTAGCAAGTACTTCGCAAACAAAATTAAACAAGATCATTAGCCTCAAGGATTCCTGCAATTATCAAAGTATGAGAGCCTCGCTCTGTGAAAAGGGGGTTTAATGCATGTGCATAAAGTGTTGTCCCAGATTAGCCTGTGCAGTCCGCACAGGCTAATCAGGTACGACACTTTCCGCTCTTATTGCATTTTTCGTTTAAAGGAAGACTCTTCTTGACATAAATACATTTGAGGTGGAAAGTGTCGTCCCTGATTAGCCTGTGCAGACTGTACACTACAGGCTTATCTGGGACGGCACTTTACACACATACATTAAACCCCTATTTCACAAAGCCAGGCTCATGACTTTAAACCATACACTTGATTCAGTGCTGTCAGCTGACCTATTGAGGAGACCTACTGTTGAGAGTTGCCTGGAACAGTAATTACCTTTGCTTCTTAGTTGGAAATTGGTTCCGGTCCTTTTTTGGCAACCCATCAATTATTCACAGGGCCTTAATGAGGAGAACACAAAATAAGTTGTGCTTATATCTCTTTATTTTATGCTTTCAGGTGGTTTATAGTGAATTAAAACTGATATTTCGCTGTTTCAAACAGTGAAAATTAACAGTGAAAATTATCAATATTTTTTATTGTTTTACCAGAACTTTTTTTTTCAAAAATTCAAACATAATCATTTGTAAGCATAAAATAAAAAATAGAATTTGTTGGATTCAGTGGAATATCGATTTTAACTAATAGTTCATCATAGTAAAAATATATTTTCTTTGATCCCTCTTGAATTAAAATTGATATTTCACCAAATCCAACAAATATCCTTTCTTTCCTAGGTGAATGACGTAGTAAAGGTCAGCCTGGACGTGAAGGACTCGATGGAGGGACAGGAATACGCGGAGGTGGAGAAGCACTTCATGAAGACCATGCCTCACACCACGATTGTTTCCATCACGCGCGTCCAGAACGCGCAACTGTGGGAGCACTATAACTTGTAAGACCTACATTTTATAAGACAGCACGGAGGGGTTTATATTGGCATCATTCTGTTAGTCCATTGTTTCTTTTTTTGTCCCCAAAAAGTTTATTTACGTCTGTGGAGCAAACATCTTCCAAATTGCTTAAACAATTAAATAGACAATATGTTATCCCCATGAAGGGAAAATGTCCAAAACACTTTTCATCTCCAATTATCTTCTTTTTGCTCAGTTTCCTGCCCTTGAACATAGATGAGAAATTTTGGTATAGTTGTAATGTTAATGACCAAGCTCTAGTGAAGTGTTACTTTAAGCATCCTGTTTTTAATATAAAACCGTTTTTTCTAATTGTTTGAGAATGGAGCTTAACATAGAAGGTAGGTATCTGATATTTGATTTGTATGCCTCTATATAGTTCAAGGAATTAAGCCTTGCTCTTGATTGTCTGTCCGTCCGTCTGTTAGCAAACATCGTGTGTTTGTTTGGTTTTTAGCTCCACTGGCCAGAGGCCAGCGGGGCTTATGTCATCGTCCTGTATCTTTCGTGCATGCGTCCGTGCGTGCGTTAACTTTTTCTTTAAACATCTTCTCCTCCTAAACTACAAGTCCAATTCTGATAAAACTTCTCACAAATGTTTCTGGGGTGAACCTCTTTCAAATTTGTTCAAATTATGCCCCTGGGGTCAAATTTGACCCCGCCCCGGGGGTCACAAAAATGAACACATGCTTATATAAAGCCTATTTTGTGCAAACTTTAAAACTCTTCTTGTCCATAACCGTAGGGCCTAGGGCTACCAAATTCGGTATTTAGTGACATCTAATAGTTCTCTACTTAGTTTGTTCAAATTATGCCCCAAGGGTCAAATTTGACCCTGCCCCGGGGGTCACAAAAAAGAACATACGCTTAAATAAGGCCTATTTTGTGCAAACTTTAAAAATCTTCTTGTCCATAACGGTATGGCATAGGGCTACCAAATTTAGTATGTAGAGACATCTTATAGTCCTCTACCAAGTTTGTTAAAATTAAGCCCCTGGGATCAAATTTGATCGTTCCCCAGGGGTCACAAAAATGAACATACATGTATGCTTATATAAAGCCTATTTTGTGCAAACTTTAAAAATCTTCTTGTCCATAACCGTAGGGCCTAGGGCTACCAAATTCAGTATGTAGTGACATCTAATAGTTCTCTACTTAGTTTGTTCAAATTATGCCCCTGGGGTCAAATTTGACCCTGCCCCGGGGGTCACAAAAATGAACATACGCTTAAATAAGGCCTATTTTGTGCAAACTTTAAAAATCTTCTTGTCCATAACCGTATGGCATAGGGCTACTCAATTTGGTATGTAGTGACATCTAATAGTCCTCTACCAAATTTCTTTAAATTATGCCCCTGGGGTCAAATTTGACCCTGCCCC
>VMBQ01009480.1:52336-106269 GCA_007657795.1 Dreissena rostriformis
GATGATGATGATGATGATGATGATGATGATGATGATGATGATGATGATGATGATGATGATGATGATGATGATGATGATGATGATGATGATGATGATGATGATGTTGATGATGATGATGATGAAAATTACGAGTTTATTGATTCATGTTTTGAAATTACTATATTTATACAGGAGATTTTCAATAAATAAATTCACAAAGATTTGTTCTAGATGATGATGATGATAATACATAATAATACATCTATTATTAACTGTATTTATAAGTTTACTTTACTGGTATAAACTAAATTTCTTTATTATTTAATGTGTGCATATTTGTAAAATGCTACGAACCTATAAGGCGTACACCATTGTAGGAAATTGCGCATATATTGGCTGTCATACGAACTTATTGTTTAATGCTCGTGTGCGAGAACAGCGTACACAACGTTTAAACGCCTAATCACATGCCTTTAAAAGAAAGTGAATGTCAACGAAATACTGTTAAGGTGTGATACCATGATCATCCGGTTTTAATAAAATTTTGATAGCAAAAACATCTTTTATTAAGATGTTTTGTGAAAAGAAGTTTAGTGGAGGGCAATTAAATGTATGTTTCTCTTCAATGTAGCTGAGATGTTCAATAGCCCGATAGGAGTTGTTCACATCATTTAAGTGTTGATAACATCTGAAATTGTCGTTTTCAAAATGAAATAAACTTTGGCTACACAAAGACGATGTCGCCGTCGAACATATATACAACCTGCTAATAGATCTGAAAGTCATTAAATTGAAGGATTAAACAAATTATTTCGTCTATTCGTTTCTGCCCTCCTGAGCGCGGTGAACCTTTGCAATGTTTAACTATCCTACATCGCTCATCGTCCATTATGCTTCAACAACTGAACGAACATACTTTATATTTATTATAATGACAACTATAACGACTATAAACACAAATACCAATTGTCTTTACATTATCAGATACAAATCTGGCAGCAAGGATTTCCAAACACAACAGCCAAACTAGTGTATCTATTGGGCTTATGTAGAGGGAAGGGAGATATACATGGCTTTTGAACTTCCTAAATCGGACAACTTTTTTAAGTGCAACGATACTACGCAGATATAGTCTATAATCTCGCCAGAATTCATATCATATGCTATGGCCACCCGTAGCATAATAAATACTTTTAGGGGAATTGAATCCTTCAATAGAAGTTTTCAACTTATTTTTGTCAGTAATATGTACCAACTAAAGCACAAAATTCATGGCAAATCTTGTTAGCAATAAAGTTCAATGGTAAACTTTGCTGAAGATTTATGTTATGCATCTAACGATGGTGAATTGTTGATGCCTAAACATACCCTCTCTTCAATAACTGTCCATTATCTTACAGGAAATGCAGAACTGGTCACACTTGTGAGACGCTTTGGTCATGCACAATCAAGTACACCAACACGTGAGCTTGAAACAGCCACGTGGAGCTAGGTCATTAATTCAGAAACAATATTACCCAAAAACATTTAAACTGAAAACAAGTTAACACTGTTATGTATTGTTGCAGAAATAACTTTAAATTGAATAAAGAAACACCAGTTGGTGCTGGTACGATACATTCTACACATGGCATTGTGTTGCATGAGAACTCAGACTCATTCATCGCAATCAAGTATGGGCCAACTCAGTTACCCAAGACAAAAGATGGAACTTTCACACCAAAATAGTTCTGTATCAGACCTTGCTATGCCAAGCCAAAAGTTGAGCCAACTTTAACAATTCTGACAAACAGACCCCTGTTTGACTTCCAAACAGGGGATTTCAACATAGTTATTTGGTTTTACTGCAGGGTAAATCAGAATTTTCCATCAATTTCCGTTTGGTTATCAAAAACTGATTGGCCAACAAAAATCCAACAAACCAGTGTTGAACATATATTCTACATGTGAATTTATTTCAATCAGTGAAAATTTTACTGTGCAGCATATACTTGATACATAGGTTTCTACCACCAAAGAAGTAGGCCAAGTATACACAGTTGTCACTTTTAATTTAACTGTGACTAAACGGCATATTTGTTGTGCTGGTAATTTTCTGAACAGTACAGGAAAGTGATTGTAGCACTGACAAATATGTGGAAACGCGAAAGGAACGCCAGATTGTTTTTGTACAAAACCATAATTGTTAGATCACCAGATACAGTTGCCTTTGTGCTTCTAATTAGATATTGGAGACAATTTGGACGTTCAATGCTTTTTGACGACGAAACTGGGAACAGACTTATTTAAATAGAAAAGATTGTTAAAGTGAAGAGAAACGACTTTTGTTCAGTGTTACCTGCAATTCATTGCTTTACTGGTTGTATTACTGTGAGCGCATTTGTGAGGAGGGGGAAAGTAAGTATAGTCAAAATACAGACTTAATCCGTTACTTTGCCAAGTTGGGTGATATACAGAATTGTAGAGATGACTTGTTAGCAGAAATAGAGAATTCGGTATGTTATATATACGAAAAGACAAAGTACTTAGATGTTAATAAGCTCCGGTTGATTCGTAATGTAATTGTATTAATTAAATTTCTACATTAAATCAATCCAAAATATTGGGGAAAAAAAATAATAATAATAGTTATTATAATGAATATTAGAAAATAATCAGGTTATAAATATATACTGAGTCAATTATATTAACAATCGCTCTGCTATCTGCCCCAAAGATGTATTTTTGTTAACGCCATCTATTATTATCAATATTATTATAACTATGATATTTATAACGATCATTATTTTGTCATGTTTTTGTGGTATACAAAACATTTTGCATCGATTAAAAACAATATTTTAAGTGAATTGTGTTAATTAAATTTCTACATTTAATCAATCCAAAATAATAATAATAATAATAATAATAGTAATAATAATAATAATAATAATAATAATAATAATAATAATAATAATAATAATAATAATAATAATAATAATAGTAATAACACTATTAACAAAACTATTATTAATAGTTTTACAATAAAACATAATCATAATAATATTAATCATAATTATAGTAATGATAATTAAGATTTTAAAATAATCAGGTAATAAATAGCTTCTGTGTAAAATGACTGTAATAATCCCTCTACTAATTGTTCAAAAGAAGTATTGTTATGGACGTCATTTCTTTTATTATAATTATTATTATAACTATTATAATTATAATAATCATTGTTATTAATTACTGTTGTATTGATTATTATTATTATTTAATATAGTTGGTCTGACAAATCTCACGGGCAGTAATAATCATGTTATTATCAGACAGACAAGTCCCCACCACTACAACCTTAATCATCATCAGTATTGCATAAATAGAGTAGGTCTGACAAATCTCACGAGAAGTTATTATCATGTTATTATTAGACAGACAAATCCCCACCACTACCACATTCATAATCCTCATTAATGCATACATAGAGAAGGTCTGACAAATCTCACAGGGAGTAATAATCATGTTATAACTAGACAGACAAGTCCCCATCACTTCCACCTTCATAATCATCATTATTGCAAACATAGAGTAGGTCTTACAAATCTCACGGGCAGAACTAATCATGTAATTATGCGACAAACAAGTCACCACCACTACCACCTTCATCATCATCATCATCATTATTGCATAAAAAGAATTGGTCTGACGAATGTCATTGGCAGTAATAATCATGTTATCATGAGAAAGAAGAGTCCCCACCACTACCACCTTCATCATCATTATTATTGCATGTATAGAGTTGGTCTGACAAATCTCACAGGCAGTAATAATCATGTTATAATGAGACGGACAAGTCACCACCACTACCACCTTCATCATCATCATTATTGCATAAAACGAATTGGTCTGACGAATCTCATGGGCAGTAATAATCATGTTATCTGAGGAAGAAAAGTCCCCACCACTAACACCTTCATCATCATCATTATTGCATGCATAGAGTAAGTCTAACAAATCTCACGGGCAGTAATAATCATGTTATTATGAGCCAGACAAGTCCCCACCACTACCACCTTCATCATCATCGTTATTGCATCCAAAGAGTTTGTCTTACAAATCTCACGGGCAGTTATAATCATGTTTTTATGAGACAGACAAGTCACTGCCACTACAACCTTCATAATCATCATTATTGCATTAAAAGAGTTGGTCTGACAAATCTCATGGGCAGTTGTACTCATGTAATTATTAGACAGACAATTCACCATCACTACCACCTTCATCATCATAATTATTGCATGCATAGAGTTGGTCTGACGAATCTCACGGGCAGTAATAATCATGTTATTATGAGACAGACAAGTCACTGCAACTACCACCTTTATCATCACCATTATTGCATCCAAAGAGTTGGTCTGACAAATGGGCAGTTATAATCATGTTAATATAAGACAGACAAGTCCCCACCACTACCAACTTCATCATCATCATTATTGCATCCAAATAGTTGGTCTGACAAATCTCACGGGCAGTTATAATCTTATACTTATGTGAATAATGAGAATGTCAAGTCACCACCACTACCACCTTCATCATCATTATTATTGCATACATAGAGTTGGTGTGACAAATCTCAAGTGCAGTAATAATCATGTACTCATGAGAAAGACACGTCACTGCCACTACCACCAATCCATCATCATTATCATTATTGCATACTAAGAGTAACAAATCACACAGGCAGTAATACTAATACGCATGTACTCATGAGAAAGACAAGTCACTGCCACTACCACCATCATCCTTATCACCATTGCATACTCATAATCATATACTCAAGAGAAAAACAGGTCACCACCAATTCCACCTTCATCATCACCAATATTTTCTTTACATATATTTGGTCTGACAAATCTCACAGGCAGTTATCATACACTCATGAAAAACAGGTCACCATCACTAACAACCTTCATCATCATCATTATTGCATACATGGAGTCGGTCTGATAAATCTCACGGGCAGTAATATTAATATACAATGAATTTTGCAAGTCACCACCACTTCCACCTCAAATAAAATCTGCACACACAAATGTTGTAGATAGCATAGGCTTTCCTTTAATAAAAAGTGCTTTGCCTTAGGATTTATAATGATTTCACCTGTGGACATCAGAAGATCACTGCCTTGCACTGATACATGTACTGGAAAGTTTCCAATTTTAGGAATTTTACTAAATCAACATATCCCCCCCCCATGTGTTAGGTGTGAATGCACCATTTAATCAAAGTTTAACAACAATGACATAAACAAAAAATATAAGTTCTTATCACTTTTGGAAGTGTTTTAACATAAAAAACTATCTTTAAATTCCAATTGTAATGATTACCATGGACATATAGATATACAAATAAAAAGACCTATAATTTATTTTATTATATCTCTCAGATATTTTATTAATTTATAACTACAAAAATTCACGCTTATTAAAGTAGACCTCTTTTTGTGAACAAAACCCAAACTTAAATTTAACAAATATTTTGTGCAGTGAACAAAAAACACAATCTATATATATAGTTTTATTTCTTTAATGATGTTTTCCGTGATAAATATGCATCTCAGGTTGTTTAATTCATGTCTTATTTTCAGCCCTTTCCCATAACTGTGTGTGTATTTTTTTCTTTATAACTTACAAAGTTTGAAACTCACGCCATTCATCCATGAACACAGTTGCACTCTTCATAAGTAGGCAACTCCATTTAATGTTTCAACATTTAATTATTAAAAAAAAAAAAAGAATTTTCAAATATAATTTCTGTTAGTTAAATGATTGAGTTGTATAATGATGCAGAAGTCCTTTATACTTATTTCCCAGCGGAATTTATAATTAACAAAAAAAACAACTGCATAGCTACAATCAGATATTTAAAAGCAAAAGTAACTGTATATATATAGCTCTTACACACGTTTGAATAAAGTTAATATATGTGATGATTAAAAATATAATGAAAGGTCATTATATATTATGAATTGCTATATACTTAACTGGAGAAAAATAATTGCGAGATATTAATAACACTGTATATCACAGGTTCTGTTGTTTTAAAACCATAGAACCATAGTATGTAGTGTCAGCCATCATTATTTTTAAAATAAATAAAATATTTTCAAAAACAAAAATCATACTTTCAGTTAACATGGAAGAATGCAATACTTAATAAAACCAAAACCATGTAGTATATTATAAGTAAAGTTTTTCAGTAATAATAATGAATCATTCATTGTATGCATACAAATTCAAAACCTGAACTCATTAAGATATGAATATGGTTATTGATAGCATATGCCAGACAACCATGTTTATTTGACAGACACAGTTTAACTGACTTTTAACAGAATAGGTGTAGTCCACATACAAAAAAAAACATGCAATATATAGATCATGAAACATATTTATAATGACCAACATTTAATTTACATAATACAGAAATTTTGCAACACATGCAACGCTAAACTATTTGCGTCAGGCGCAAAAAAGCCCTAATAATGTAGATGTTCTCCCGACGGACAATATGCTATTTTCCTAATTTGCCACCCTGGATACTAGCTCTCCTAAATTGTGGTCAATTGTATCACTGCCATTATGAGTTAAATATTTCCTCAAGATAAGAATGTCTAAAACAAAAGGCCACAATGTGTTAAAATAATAACATTCAATTACTTTGCAGGTTCATTATTTGTAATTAATCTATTACAATTCAATATATCACATTTGAGGTCAGCTGGAGGGTTATAAGTGCCCCCCCCCCGTTCACCCCATGGGTAAATTTCCACCTGAATTAATTAAATATCTCCATGAAAATATAACAGCCTGTAACATAATGCTATTTTATAAACAGTATGGTAAAACCATCTCTCTGCATATTGAGCAGGTTGTCTGAGCATGAAACAAAAGCAAATTTTTGAATTTGCAAGATTTGTGTGTTTGGAGAAATTGCAAATGTAAAATATTTCTATAACAGACAAGTAACTTTTGTAAGGAATCATTTGAAGTCGTCGCCGAAACGGTATGAGGTGCATTCAACCTAGAGACTTGTCTTAATATTTTTTGAATTGAAACGCATGACGGAGATCAGTTCTTAGCCAACAATTTGCTTAACAAAGATCTCTATATCACAATTTTCCTGACAAAGATCTCTATATATCAACTGTCTATATGTGAATATCTTCAAATATAATGATCATTTTAACAAACAATTCTAAAATAAGTTTTAAATAAATGGTAAATAAATAAAACTTATAACATATCTAATCTATGAATTAAACTAATTTCCTAAAATTTAGATTTAATTTGGATTGTAGAAATATATCAAACTTTGCTACACAGGTTGTTTGGAATATATTCACAATTAACAGTGTGTTTGTATCCATTCGTGTATACGATTTATTGAATAATTTATATCAAAATCATGACTAGTTTACTGCACAATGTGTTCTTATAAACATGATGACTGTAATTTATTTTAGTAAACAGATTGATAGAAAAGATGTCAACAAATCATGGTTACTGGAGTCGGTTACAAATGAACTATCTGAAATGAAATTATTTCGCCTTTATTTTGTTAAGACACCAGACTTCAAATTAATCATGCTACTTGTTTCGAAATTGTTTTAGTTCAGTATAAAAAGCACATGAAATACTTAAAAGTGGCCGAATTAGTCTAAACAATAAGATGTTGAACGCGCCGAAGTGGAGTGTAGTGTTCACCGAATGTCGTTGTAGATACATTTAGTAAATTACTGCAGTAAATATGAAAGTAAATTTAATCGTAGAACTTCGTTTAATCGTAGAACTTTGCACATGTAGTATTATGCATAGAATGACATGTGTCTTATACAATGTCGCAATACAATTTAAATAAGGGAAAGAAACGTTGCTCGATTTCACCTTGATCTTACTGTTCTCATGGCTATGATTTTATTTATTTATATTCCACTGCGCATGCGCAGTCCTCTGTTTTTCCCGTCTATCTGACGAATTTTACGGTCTGGCAAAATTCACGCTACACCGGGAATAAAGTGTATAACGTATGTGTCTGTTTTAAATATACAAGTTTACTTAGTCTTACCGCATATACGTCTATCCAATATATCCAAAATTGTATGGACTTTAATGAAATCAGCAAGTTAAATTAGTGTTATCTGACTCAATATAAAACAGGAAAAACGAGTCGCAAATATTCGGCGTGAAATGACGAAAATAAATAGCTCGACTGACGTACTTGAAGGGACTTGTTCACCGATTGTTGAAATGACAATTTTCTAACTTATTGTGATCGTTTAAAAAATAACAGACCGCTATTAATTCGGCAGCGAAAAAAGCACTAATGACGTATACTCATACGTTAACTACTGATTCGTAAATAAATTATCATCATCTGAAATAAGTAAAATTATAATCCGTTATGGAGCCCATACACCAAGCGCGTTCTTAGAAAGTTCGACCACGTTCTGAAGAAAATGCAGAACGGGATGTGAACTTGCCTGAACGTGAAGTTTTGGTCAGAAACAAATCTACAATATGATTGAATGACGTTCATACACAGTTCGCGCTACTTGCAGCTCGTTCCTATCCCGTCATATCCCAGTCCGTTGTTAGCCAGTTTAAATCACGTTCGTATGCAGTTCTTCTTTGTTCTTTGTCCAGTGATAACGCGCTAAAAGGCAGTTCTGACTACGTCCTACTACTTTTTTAGTACGTTAATATCACAAATGAGACAACGACCTCTATGTATATGCATATTGTCTGAACGTAATTGTATTTACGGTTTGAACGTTGTATCAACTGCATTAAACGAGTACAACGTACTTGGAACCTATTGCGAACTCCTTAAAACGAGTACAACGTACTAAGAACTTACTGACAACTTATAGAACGTGTTGCAAACTTTGTAAGAACTTATCTTTTAGTTTATATTTATTTACTCGAAACAAGATCGTACTTGAGACGTAGTGCGGACGGGGTCGGTCTGTCTAAGAACGGATTGGACGAACTAGAAACGGACTCGATCGGTGTGGCATCGTACAGGTAATTTCGATCCGATCGCACTACGTTCTGGCACCCGACCATAGTACGACCTATCCGTTCTTAGTACGTCCATTCCGTTTCCAGTACGTTGTGACCACGTTTAATTATAGAACAGGATGATCGGAAGAAATTTTTTAGTAGGCTCAAAGTTCTGAAACACCTCTCCCGTTCAACTCCGTTCCAGGCCTCATGGTTCCAGGGTTTAATCCCTGGCCGGGGCACTGGGAGTTTCAGAAATGCTTAAAGTGTTTCCCACCCAACTAGAGATGTACTGGTATGAAAACCCAGGTAATTCTCGCGTGTATCGGTGCTTTACATTGAGCACGTAAAAGAATCAAGGGATCTATTCGCAAAGAGCTAGGGTATCGCATCCAGATTCTTTGAATCTGAATACTGTCTCTTCTACTTGCTGTCTCTTCAGCAAAACCAAAGGACCCCATTGGAAATAAGTGCTTGCACTTTCATCGGTTATCCTTGACTGCAAGGTCAAAATAAAAACATACATACAGGCCGTCCACAAAGTTCGAAGAAAGTTCGTAACACGTTGCTTCTACGATCACTCCGTTCTCACTCAGTTCGAACCCGTTTAGTCACATTTTTCAGAACGTACTTCGAACGGAGTCGATGTATCGAGGGTATTACAAACGCGAAACGATTGAGTAATTTGGAATTTATCTGTTGTTTTCTTTAAACTATGTTACACCACGCGGTTCACTTATATCAAGTATTAACTGAAAGTAGTTATATAACAGTTCGGATGTTGAAGAGGCCATATACATTTAATCCAAAGGAGACTTGTTCGAGCCCCAACGAGGAACATTTTGTTTCGTTTTTGTTTCTTTCTTAAATGTAATTCTTGACATTGCTATGGAGCTCTTAAATGTTGTGGCTCAATCGCCTTATTATTAAAAAAATATATCAAATGACTTACAGGGTGAGAATATACGTATTCCTCTTACAAAAACCAACATGATGTCATTTTATCAATAAGTTACAAAACATTATTTAAACAGAGTAATCCCTTATTTTCAAGACGAGGTAAATCGAATTTCATAGTAATGTTAACGAGAACGCTACACTTCCGCGCCCACACATCGGGTGACACACAAATAAAAATATTATTTAAAAGAATGTGCTCATTTGGAGTGTATACCTATTAGTGTCTGTGGTTTTCTTATCTAATATTGTTTGGAAAAAAGGTGCCTATCCTTAGGCATATGCAATTTCTTGTAACCCCCGCATGTTTCACGTTTGATAAACGTTTTCAGTTAAATATCATCATGTAATTCAAGCATACGTAAGCGTATTAAACATGTTACCAGTCACAATGGCTCTCACAGCAAACGCATTTTACCTTGTGTTTGCGCTCAACTCCATCCAGAAACCAATCCCAAAAGTCCCGGAAGTGCACCCACAGTATTATCACAGTCGTTGACATGGTAAGCGATCGGAACTTAAATACTTGCACTCACTAGTTTAACAAATATTAACATTCGAAAGTCTATGCGCGGTATATGCAGTCAGTAATTCATCGACAATCAAGTTATATATTTTAAAACATATAACACTTTCGTGGAAAAGTATAAATAGGGGATAAACCACAACTATTTATTACATGAATACACTCCTGTTTAATGATTTTGATAACAAATTTCGCTTAGCATACCATGCTTTTTCAACTGTGAAACCTTAAATTCATAATCAGCCATGTGAGGACAATTATGATGTGATCTCCCATAGTATAATTTTCATATAAGAACAATTTTATGCGGTTTCAATATACGTGCACTTCATTAAACATTTCATTAGGTGGATATGCGACTTACAAGTGAAAAAGTGTTCGATACCGAAAATTAAAATAGCTGAAAATGTGCATAGGCGCCACCTCCTGTCATTAGCGCCACCTCCTTGGCATTGGCTCCAGATCTTCTGGAATAATGCAAAATTATCTATTAGATCGACAAGAAGACAATATTTTTGTGCACGAAACAACTTTTACATGTTTAAAGCAATGGTTTGATGACGTTAGCGATTTCACTAGGTATAAATTTGCTCGTCACACAGGCAAAATACATCGATTTTCTTTAAAACCTTCACCATGCATCAACTTATAAAAGTCCTCACGTTTCCAAATGGGTTGTTATTATATGTTTCTGTACATTTGTGGATGAATAAATCTTCGCTTAATCGCACTATATTGCCCGATTTTTAAAATAACGAGAAATATGTTGAAAAAGCATATAAAACCTACTCACCATGTAGATTTATCCGTGAAATTTCAAAACATCCGGTCCTGAGCGCCACCTCGGAAGTAGCATTGGCTCATTTATAAATGCATTGCAAAAAAAGTGGCCCCGTGATTACCGGCCGTGAGGAATCACGGGCAAACCAATCGACAAGCGGTTGGACGCCTCAGACGCGACGCTTGTTGACGTCATTCATACAGACTGCTCCAAGTTTGAATTCGTGTCTGGAGATTTTGGAGCATAATTCGGCCTGTTTTGTGGCGTAATTCGATGGAATATTAACACTTAGGCCTCGACGAAGTTTTCATTAAGATATTTTGCTCTTCAACACAAACGCTCTTCAAAGAAAAATATACTCTAATCGACAAGTTACATGCAAGGCCTAACGGCCCCACGACAACAAGAAATTGCGTGTCCTCTATCATCGGTTGTATGGGTGTGTACTGTTTAACAATAGAAATGAATATATTTGTAATAATTATAATACTCGATGGTAACGTGTGCAATTCTTCCGACGGGAACGTATGCAAGGGAACGTGTGCGTGCAAGGGTAACACCGGGAGTTACGAATGTAACAGAATAAAACGAAAACATACGGAATCAACCGATATCTGAAGTTTAGACCGCTAATGGTTTATTGCGTAAATCAACAGTAAACTAAATAAACATAATAAAAGACGGAGTGGCAAACACTAATTGACGTTTTAACCTATGAGCAAGGACATCATATCTGAAATGAAATTAGTTGTTGACCACATTTTAAACATAATATGCTGTTTGAATGTTTGGGCAAAATTAGTTTATAAAGTTTAAATAGAGAATACTAGGTTTGTGTTGATTATATATCAGGTTTTTCATGCGAGGCTAAAAAGACAAAAAGCACAAGCCTTGGTGAGTGCTTTTTCGTGTTCGTGCCGAGCATGATACACCTGATCTATAATCAACACTAACCTATTATTCTATTATCCCATTTTTTATTCAGTAAACCTTTTTATGTAAACAAAATTAGTTTAACTGAATAATTTCGCTGGATTTATAACGTCATTTTGTCAAAAAATGACGTCATTTCGTGCCGTGGTTTATAGCAGAAATTTAATCAACGGGGCTTTATTCAACCGAATTCGCTGTAAAAGTGGGATAAACAATGATATACAACAATAATTAATTTCAAAAAATAACTATATGAGCTCTTTTACATGCTTTTCGTTACAGTTTTATAGCAAATATTTATGTGAAAACAAGGTTTCCTACTTTAACTAAAATCTCCAAAGCAACGAACATTGTGGTGGGCGAGATATATTTAGTGCCACTGATGATAACACTTGCCCATTGTTATTCGATGTGATGTCTTTCATTGCTAGATTTTTGCCGTTGCCATGAGTCACAAACATTAAGTGTCAGTGTTTATGTTTCGTTTCTTGGTTTCGGTTGTCGTCGCTATTGACAACATCTACTTTGTGTGATGTATATGTTTCTTTGCTAGGTTAAGGTACGGACGTTGCCGTGGGCCACTTAGATTTCTAGCCGAACGGCGGGGAGCACCAACCGGGCTGTGACGAGAACCCGATAAGCGGTATACTTGGCAGCCTCACACACAATGGCATTGGCGGTACTGACAGTATAAACCAACTCGTTGATGTATTTGTGGATTGTCAGCACTCCCTTGGCGAAGTAGCCTTGTACTCCCGTTAAGCGTCTACCAGTGCACATTAAGGTCTCCCAGGCCACCATGCATGCGTCTAATGGATAAAAGCTTTGGCAAATACCCGGGCAGCCGGAGTAAATGTGACCTACATGGGCTCAACATTACAATTTTCCCCTGAAAGGTCACGGGGGAAGGTCTTCCCATATATACAGTCGCGAAGACTTAGCGGGGCCTTTAAATTAACATGGAATACACAAGTATCATTATTTAACTTTTGTGCAGGTTGACGCCATCTATGTTTGCTTTTGTTGTAAGTAAGAAGCTTTTGATGTGTATTTTCGTTTGGAATTACCAAGCTTAATAGATCATTTTAGGCAACGCATGCAATCCATTGCTCATGCACGTTAAATGGCGCATATTCACAGGAAGTACTTGGAATCTCATGCACCATCAAAACAATTAAAAAAGAAAAAATGTTACAGCTTACTTTCTTACAATTTCTTTTCTTCATCTACAGCGTCCATAACTAGCGTCATTAATGTCTTTCAACGACGTCAATTCGCAACGAAGTAAACAAAAAAAAACGTAATTTAATCTGGTAAAATAAGAAACAAATATTGCACTCTGGATCAGCAGACGACTTATTGCATTAATCAATCTTACGGAGGATTCCGGAGATAGTCGATGTAACACGATTGAAAATATTGTTGTTGTTTCTAACAGGTCTACAGCAAGCCATCGAGTTCAGTCACGACCGACCCACGACCTATTTATTGAAGAATCAATTAACTCGGCCTGCACGTTCTATGGGCAACTGAGTAGCTTCGAGGCCGGGGGTTGCCTCGGCTGTCCCGCCGGGGGTTGCCCGCGTATGGGCTATGATGCCGACCTGAGTTCCGGTATGAATGGATCGTTCTTTCTTAGTATATCCGGGGCTGCTCCTTACTGCGGTGAGTACCAAATACTCTATTGTGCACATTCTCGGTGATTTGAGTGTGTGTGGTGGTGTTGGTGGTGTTTGTGGTGGTGATGGAAGGTAGCAGTTAACATACACAGACATCAGAAAACAGTAACACGATGCATTAAATTACATCTACGTGTATCTACTCAAATTATGTATGGTATTTTAAAGAACTGTCGTTTTATGAGAATGTATACGTTTTTATTCATACACACGTTTATTTAAAACGGCTAAAGACCTAGAACGGTGCTAAGGTGAGCTTTAAACTGTTCATTGGTTGTTGTTGTTGTTCGGCGACCCATTCACGTAGGGTCAGGGGCAAGTAATCCAGACTAAAACGGCGATCCCACTTTTGTATGTATTTATTTATTGAGAGGAGACATTATACTAATTTAATATATGGTAATTTCAGGGCATGAGTATTTCGTGGTCGTGGTGATGTCTTCACATATGTCGCACACCTACGGCGAGTTCATGGTTACACTCGTTGGAACCAAAGGAAATTCGGAGACGCTCAAGTTCGAAAGGTAAATTAATAAGATATGTTTAATGAGCAGCAACTTACTGTAGACTTTACAAAAAAACGTAATATACTATTCAAAAGGAACATACTTCGTATCGTTTTTGCAAATTATTTGAACATATATAACTCGATATATATAAGCTAAGGGCCGTTACCTTAAATTGCCGTAAAACTATTGAGCAACTGGGCCCAGGTGCGCAATGCTGCGATTGTAATCGATATTATCCTACAGCTAAATGATTTCATAGAAGGAAACTTAAAGTGTCATGAAAACTTTGCCTAACACGTTTTCATGCCTTAACACTACTTCTTCGGGTACATATTGGACTACTTTTCAGCATTATACTTCTCGTTTATTTGTTCCTTAATTTGGATATACACACGAACTGAATGTAAACATTTCAAATCAATGTACCGAATAAGCAAGCCTCGCCGTGTAAACCTGTCGTCCACTCTTCGGATATATTCAAGTGCACGGTGATATACTTATAACTTGTATCATTTGTCATCTGACTGATTTGTTCATGGTGATGAAATACTAACGTAGATTATATGTAAACAGACACTACTTTACTATTAGACATATGCATGCGTCATTTACGGATTACAAAACAAACATACCGATTTATTTGTAGACAGCTTCATACAAGAAATGTTCACAGTAAATTATAGTTGAACAACTTTTCCTATTTATGTTTCTGTAAATGTCATATGAAAACTTAACATTAAAAGACTAATGAAAATAGAAAATTGTTATTAGATTATATANTTCAAAAATATACACTGCTTTATTGTCAAATGACAATGTATATATATTAATATCGATTGATAGTGAAATCTTTATGAACATCCTCTATATATTGGATGTCCATAGGGAGGAAATTATTAACACTTATAAAAGTTACTCTTTTATTAAATATTTCGGCCAAAGGTCTTCTTCAGTAAACGATTATACAGAAAAACTTTACATAACGTTTCCTTTTGTTTACAAAACGGTTAAATCGGAAGTAAATACAATTAAATGACGTAACGTCACCCGACGTGAACGTGACGTTACGCGATTAAAAGACTAAAGACTATGAAACCTTTCGGCTGTAATGTAAAATACAGTGTGTTCCAGTAAGCAACATTGATAAACAGCATATAATGCATATAATAAATAATAATATTTAAATATAATATATAAACATTTCATATATATTATATATGTATAATATTTATATAATAATATATAAACAACACATAATGCATATAATGCAGTGGTTTCAAATTATTGGCGCGTAACGTCACGTTCACGTCGGGTGACGTTACGTCATTTAATTGTATTTACTTCCGGTTGAACCGTTTTGTCAACAGAAGGAAACGTTATGTAAAGTTTTTCTGTGTAATCGTTTGCTGAAGAAGGCCTTTGGCCGAAATATTTAATAAAAGAGTAACTTTTATAAGTGTTTATTAACATAAGTCGAGTATTCAATACTCAATAAACACCATTAAGTTTATAAATTCTCAAAAATATATATAATATTCCCAACTGAAGTATTCACAATGATATAAATAGTTATGTATATCATGTACGTTCGTCATTAGAATTATCGCAATTTAACATATTAAAAGTAGTCCATTATTTGTAATCAAATTTGTCTTTTGGGTTATAAGTTTCGGGTATGCTGTAAGTCGGACAGGTGGACACTGCCAACTGACTGAAGCAGCATTCTTATATAGTTCGAGAACGAATTGACATATTTCAAGGATATTACAAGTTCAACAATTCCTTCGATACATTTATCAATCAATGTTGAATGATCTGAGTGGATGATAAACGTATCGTGACTATAACGAAAGCAGAATTCTTATTAAGCTACAATTGCGTGTGATTCCTTGTTTGAACCAATATGTGTTTCAGAGATGGACTCTCAAGATCTTTGTTTTATTTGTCACAATAAAGTTCTCAATATTAAGCTATTTTGCGTTTGTCTCGTCCTTCGTCTTAAACAAGTTTCAATTACGTAAGCAACATGGCTAAAGCCGCGAGACAGATTTTTCCCAAATGTTCCTGGGAAGGTGCTTCAACAGATGCCCTGTTTGAATGCCCTATAATAGTATAGACTTAGTCTATGAAAGAAAAAACAAAAGCTTACAACATGTAAGGAGAAATCTTCCCTGAAACATAATGAATTTTCGATACAAATAAACGAACAGTTTTAAAAAGTCTTAAACACATACTACATGTATTATCAATAATGTACGATGACCATTACTGGTTTATTACATATAGCAAGGGCGAGATTTACAATCCACGTGTACCAAAAGTATACTTTGGTTGTCTTCATTGCTTTGTAGTTGGTTTTCATTAGTTTGAGATTGTGTTTAAGATAAAGTTCTTTAACATATTTATAACTAACTTATGGTTTTATTTTGAATCGTTAATTCAAATCACTCAACCTTCAAACGAATGTTCAATTGTATTACTGAAAGATCTTCATGTTTTATTTTGTCATCTCCATTACATAATTATGCTCGGTTTACAAAATACATAAACTTCTGCACATACAAATATAATAATAGCTTGATATAACGACATATTTATAAAACAAAACTCTGAGTGTAGACGCATGACTACAATACACTTAATAACATGCAGTTTTGATAAACTAATGTATTTTCAAAACGGCCCAAAACGTACGCAAAAACAGGGCTATTGCAAAGAATGAAAATATACAACCGCAAACATAGATTTGGGCATAATTGCACGCGTAGTCGAAGTTAAAATATGAAACACTGGAATAATGCAGCATAAAGTATGACAGCCTTCTTTTGTTATNGTGTCATAGGCTACAGAAATCAGTACAAATGATGTAAAATCACATTTTCGTTTTTTGTCATTTTTAAAAGATGAATGCAAGCAGAAGTCAAATCCAAAATTTTAGGTTTCTATCTATAATAGTTTTTGAGATATTGAGTTTTGAACACACGCACCCTTTTACAATCGTATAGCTAAATTATGGTTTTCTTTATCAATTGGAAGTGACAACAAACTCTTATGTAAATACAGTAAACATGTATTTGCCTTGCAGTATTCACAAATAGATTTTATAATTTTGTTAAACTGACCATGTTTATCATATTTAATATGCAAACAAAAACAATCATTTCAATACAGTTGTTGCTTTGGTAATGAATGTACATTAAATACATAATTTTCATGAAAATGTCTAAATATCAGGAAAAATTACAAAATGTGTAAAAAATAAAGTCAAGCACATCGACAAAACTGTTTATACTCAATGATCTTTATTTTGACATATATTTATATATTTATTAAATACGTAGTAACAAAAAGAATCTAAGACAACAGGTTGAGTCATTGTGCAACAAGTCATTTTTTTATAGAAAAGATCAACATATTTAACAGTGTACTGATTTCCATCCTCTTCGTACAATGGTGACATATATGTAATAAAAAAGTGTCATACATAGATGGTGGTATAATCTTTAATGTGCAGACATTTTGCAGATGATAATCATGGTCTCCATGGCCACCCTAAGATAAGATATCGATTTTACTGTTTTGAACAGCACAAACAGGCATTTTTTAAAGTAAATCCTTTCTCATACATATGCGACATGAACAAAAATGACAAAAAAAGTACTTTTTGTTTACACAGGCCTTTTTTATGGCATATAAACGGGTCCGTCGCATCCATTTCCAAATCCAAATTGTAAAAAATAACAATCCCAATTTCAAAAAAATAATAAAATAAGAAAGAAGTGTCTTATGATTATTATATCTTAATTTCGTTTCAATTGCACCTAACAAAGGATATAACTGTAATTTATATGACTTTTTTCTTCTAATTTGAATTATTATAACAAGTTATATTAAATAAGTTTTTCCCAAATCAGTGAAATTTTCGCACGAAACAATTCCCAATGCCAAAATTGCATTTTTCACCCAAATGGCCATAAAATGCCTGTTACAATACCAACAAAGTAAAACATACATAAATAAACACAAATAAAAACACTGAGACGAATCAGTGGTGAACATGTATTATTTTCAAGACATAATAAAGGTACCTTCTATAAAAAAATCATGTGTATGATGAAGCTAAATCAACAAAGTTGAACTATTATTCCCTGTCTTAATGAATGAACACACAAACACAGTGGTTTAATTAAATGCCCAAATGTGAAGAATTCTCTCTTGTAATGATCAAATATAACTTTGTTCAAAACATTACATTTAACATTTATACAATCATAACATAATTGTTGATGGTTTCTTTAACAATCAACAAGTTTATATGGTAAACAATAGCATAACGCTTAATAAACTGAACAATTGAATTTGATTTAACATTTTTTGACAAGCATGATTATGCAATTTCCTCGAAGTGTTGTCTTTGTACTTACCACTATCATGATAAACAACCTTAAATACACATAGAAGCAGTGAACATGTTTTTCCGAACTTATGTTAACACAGGGTTTGGTGTTGTGTTTTAGTTTGGCTCCGGACAGGTACATGTAGCTTGTCTACTGAGTTCTGATTCACAAAAACACTTCCAAATGTCTTAATAAAGATCTTTTTGGTGGATACTGAGTCAAAGCTCTTAAATTTTACCTGTGACAAACTGGCTATATATCAATGCAAACAGGTCTTCACTCTTCAACAAACAATGTGTTTCAACTATAGTTGTCACTTATTTTACACAATAACTTACCTGGCTTACAAGCATCAACAAGGAAATTATGAAATTAGAAATGTTATTCAATGGTTTGAAAATTGTGCAATGAATGTTTTTTTCAGTCAAAGCATTGCACAGGCGGCTCCATGTCACCAATCATGTGTGTTTCATTATGCCCGGACCTTGAGGAGGTTGACACAGTCTCAGCAAAAGCCTGTTTTTTTCCTGCAAAAGGGACACAAACTGCTTCAGAAAACAAAAACATGCCTCCTATAATTCAGATTGGATAGTGTAATATACATTTCATGTACATCTGCAATAATGACTCCAAAAAGAAAAAGAAAAATGTTTTAAGTACAATGGGGAGCATTATTCATTTTAAAAAGGGAACGGTTATGTTATCTAACATAACAATACTAAAGAAATGTCTGATCGCGGAGTTTCAATTGAACATTAGAAGTATATACCTAGATATTTAGTTGTTGCAACCAAACCTTATCCATAATGATATCATCATACGGTGTAGTCAAATGAGTGAGTAGTTTTGCTAGAACTATTTGAAATATGAGAGCGAACAATCATTTTAAATGTTTATATATCATAATTATGTTATTGTATAATTCGTGTTTGATAGTTTGATTTATTTCCAACGCATGCACTAAAACTGACATTATTTATAGAGGTATAATTAAGGGATGAAACTAAGAAAAGACTAATACTCGATTTCCTTTCAGATTTTATTTAATAAATATAAGTAAAAGCGGTAATGGTAACTGATCTATATTAATTACCACACCTACCGGTACCTTCACACCAAGGCTTTCCATGGCCCCATGTTTTCACTGTCTTAAAGTTGATGGCCCAACCAAAGACCTATCAATGTATATTGATAGGTCTTTGGCCCAACCTAAAACATAATTTAGTCTTTAAACAATTGTTATGATTAAACATATCTAATCTTTGATTTAGCTTCAGAGTAATCTGTCACATTTTGCACTGAAAATTCTTTACATTTTCGTTTAGTTCTGAAACATCATTTGAACTAATGACATTAAATTAATGATTAATAATGCTTGGTGGTCTGTTTTGAAAATAAAATTGGCAAGTCAAGATCTATAAATTAAAATATCGTTATTGAATATCACCGTTGAAAATATCATATGGGGTGATGCTTTCTTGAACTTCTTGACTCTTGATACATATTCAGTATTTTAATGTTACCGATACATAATTTGTGTAAACAAAAACAAAGTTTTCGTAGTAAGGAATTTGACTTCCGGGTCAACATTTCTTTTTTGTGTTTTTCGCTAAATCTTACAAAATTAATGAGCATAAAGATAAATAAAAGATCATACCTTATTGTTATAACGATCCTTCAATTGCAGAAATAATTGTCACATCTGTTTGACAATTCATTTAAAAGAAACTCCCAAATGTATGGAGATAATTTTTCATGCGTAATTACCCACGCCATTTTGAGTTGTAATTGTCGCTTTTTTAAACAGTTGCATCCTACCAATTTTAAAAATAAAAACGTACATGTTGGAAAGGGTTCGGGGATTTTTTCTTCGTAAAATATATGCCCATATATCAAGCTTTCAATAGGGTTTCGATCATTAAATTGTATTTTAATTTCCATTTTTATAACGTCACTCTTAAATCAAGCGTAGCTTAAAATAACGTCGACCGCGTTTGTACTGATTTCTGCTGACGACGTCCCATATATATATATATGATTTACAAGTAAAATATAAACCCATTATTCATTAACTCTCTCGATCGACAATTATCTAGCCAAATCATTATTGACTTAACATACTTGCATGATCTTCACACGATTTTACAAAATAAAGTACATCGCTGCAACATAACAAACTCATCACAACAACCTAATCATTTTGATTGCATGCATAACAAATTCTATGTAACTTTGTTATATGGAATGAGCCACTGGTTTGTTTTGGTAATTGATACGTTATGCATTGTTCAGACAATTAACACATGATGATGTATTGTTTAAAATCACATTGAAAAATCATTAACATGTTCTTTTAATTTATAAACGTCGCATTATATGACTGCATGTATATTAGTACGTCTTAGATGCCTTTAAGTCTGATTGATAAGAATCCCCGTAGGAAAACTTGAATATTCGGTTTAACAAATATATGTTTGTTTACAATTACACTCTGACATAAAACAACATGCACTTTATTGAGTGTATTTTTCTTAAGGGACATTCCATTACGAGACCGTTCTACGGATGCACATGCTGCTTTTATTTTTGACACCGCTGGAAACAATATCTGACAATAGTTACCATGGATCAATACACTTCATGTTTTCATTAATCTTAGTGCTTAGTTATTGGCAGGTATAATTTTCTTTACACCCAATGGTGTCAACAAGTGCGATTTACATTAACTGATTGCTTTTCTGAAAACATGAAACAATTTTATATTCGTAAACGAGCAAGAAAATCCTACGGCAAATCGATTACTCTAGAGAAAATGTGTCATTCTCTTACAGTAAAATCTACTAAGTTATATAATACAATGACATTAAACTAAAACCTTTGCGAATTTAATTCGATTCTGGACAATGAAAAGCATATGTAAATTATAAACTGCATACAATCACTGTTAAGCGAGCCCCTAACCATATACTCGATACAATCACTGTTAAGCGAGCCCCTAACCATATACTCGATACAATCACTGTTAAGCGAGCCCCTGACCATATACTCGATACAATCACTGTTAAGCGAGCCCCTAACCATATACTCGATACAATCACTGTTAAGCGAGCCCCTAACCATATACTCGATACAATCACTGTTAAGCGAGCCCCTAACCATATACTCGATACAATCACTGTTAAGCGAGCCCCTAACCATATACTCGATACAATCACTGTTAAGCGAGCCCCTAACCATATACTCGATACAATCACTGTTAAGCGAGCCCCTAACCATATACTCGATACAATCACTGTTAAGCGAGCCCCTAACCATATACTCGATACAATCACTGTTAAGCGAGCCCCTAACCATATACTCGATACAATCACTGTTAAGCGAGCCCCTAACCATATACTCGATACAATCACTGTTAAGCGAGCCCCTAACCATATACTCGATACAATCACTGTTAAGCGAGCCCCTAACCATATACTCGATACAATCACTGTTAAGCGAGCCCCTAACCATATACTCGATACAATCACTGTTAAGCGAGCCCCTAACCATATACTCGATACAATCACTGTTAAGCGAGCCCCTAACCATATACTCGATACAATCACTGTTAAGCGAGCCCCTAACCATATACTCGATACAATCACTGTTAAGCGAGCCCCTAACCATATACTCGATACAATCACTGTTAAGCGAGCCCCTAACCATATACTCGATACAATCACTGTTAAGCGAGCCCCTAACCATATACTCGATACAATCACTGTTAAGCGAGCCCCTAACCATATACTCGATACAATCACTGTTAAGCGAGCCCCTAACCATATACTCGATACAATCACTGTTAAGCGAGCCCCTAACCATATACTCGATACAATCACTGTTAAGCGAGCCCCTAACCATATACTCGATACAATCACTGTTAAGCGAGCCCCTAACCATATACTCGATACAATCACTGTTAAGCGAGCCCCTAACCATATACTCGATACAATCACTGTTAAGCGAGCCCCTAACCATATACTCGATACAATCACTGTTAAGCGAGCCCCTAACCATATACTCGATACAATCACTGTTAAGCGAGCCCCTAACCATATACTCGATACAATCACTGTTAAGCGAGCCCCTAACCATATACTCGATACAATCACTGTTAAGCGAGCCCCTAACCATATACTCGATACAATCACTGTTAAGCGAGCCCCTAACCATATACTCGATACAATCACTGTTAAGCGAGCCCCTAACCATATACTCGATACAATCACTGTTAAGCGAGCCCCTAACCATATACTCGATACAATCACTGTTAAGCGAGCCCCTAACCATATACTCGATACAATCACTGTTAAGCGAGCCCCTAACCATATACTCGATACAATCACTGTTAAGCGAGCCCCTAACCATATACTCGATACAATCACTGTTAAGCGAGCCCCTAACCATATACTCGATACAATCACTGTTAAGCGAGCCCCTAACCATATACTCGATACAATCACTGTTAAGCGAGCCCCTAACCATATACTCGATACAATCACTGTTAAGCGAGCCCCTAACCATATACTCGATACAATCACTGTTAAGCGAGCCCCTAACCATATACTCGATACAATCACTGTTAAGCGAGCCCCTAACCATATACTCGATACAATCACTGTTAAGCGAGCCCCTAACCATATACTCGATACAATCACTGTTAAGCGAGCCCCTAACCATATACTCGATACAATCACTGTTAAGCAAGCCCCTAACCATTTACTCGATACAATCACTGTTAAGCAAGCCCCTAACCATTTACTCGATACAATCACTGTTAAGCGAGCCCCTAACCATTTCCTCGATACAATCACTGTTAAGAGAGCCCCTAACCATTTACTCGATACAATCACTGTTAAGCGAGCCCCTAGCCATATACTCGATACAATCACTGTTAAGCGAGCACCTAACCATATACTCGATACAATCACTGTTAAGCGAGCCCCTAACCATTTACTCGATACAATCACTGTTAAGCGAGCCCCTAAACATATACTCGATACAATCACTGTTAAGCGAGCCCCTAACCATATACTATACTCGTTTCGTCCGGTCATTATAATCATCAGAAGATATACGTCCTTTGTTTTGTTTGCCAGAAAATACTCGTTTTTTTCAGAAGCCCGAGTAAAGCCAAGAGAATCCCAATCGATATCATATTTTCAATTATTAATTAAATGCTGGGAAATGACAAAAGTCACATGAATTCACAATACATTTTATGATTAAGAAGAGGAAATTGCAGATAGAAATGAGCATCAATGTGTTTTCACTTGATTTATTTCGCCATTAGTAGGAGTTTCATGTTGCAATCGTTTTTGCGGATAAACAACATAATGCGTGATTGAAAATACTACATTTGATCGCTGGAACTCGGTAACACACTCTTTGATGCAAATGAAACCAAAACAACAGAACATTTAAAACCAATCACCAAAAAGATTTCGGTTGGCTTTTTTTCCCCACAGCCATTGAATTTGATCACATAAATAATTGAATGGGTGGCTACCAGGTAACATGAGAATCGTTTTTCCAAACCATTTTATGATTGGGCACTTAGACTTACCGATTTGTTTTGCTCAGAACTGAGATGTTCACTATTAATCAGGAAGTTGTTGGTCGCAAGAAGGCATGGCACATTTCATAGTAGATTGTGGCGACGAAATTCGCAGTGTTTATATTTTATGATATGAGGAAATAATGTCAATACGTTTGAAAATCTCCATAGAAGCACATACGTATGTTGTATGTGTTTTCTTGGAGTGTAAAAACATGGGGAAACGAAATCTCGAGAAAACATAAATCGAAACCCGCTATATAAATTCGGTACCATTAATTTATGTAATACATATCAAGAAGTAAAGCGTATTTGAGGAGATGATGGTGTCCAGACCATAGTTTATTAATCCTGTGTGCCGATTTGTATGTATTGGACAATCCGAGACATAATACAAACACTGTAAATAAGTTATATTAATAATTGAATTTAGACATTAATTTAATTATTTGATAATTTAAAAAAAATAACATCATTATTTCAATTATTAAATTGGATATTTAATATATAATATATTTATTCAAGCTCACCGTTATTAATCGTTTGTTTGATATAAAATAATAATTAGCAGAAATATTTCCTATTCATCGTTGTTGTCCTGTTTTCGGATACTAAGTGAGGTCAGGTATAACAAAATCGATAGAAAAGTTAGCAATTAATTCTCAGGAATGGGCAGCAATTTAATAAAAAATAATTACTTTATCCTCAAACCAAATTTCTGTTAGAGCTAACGGTTCTATTTTCATTAAATGCATCTCTAAGTTTGAAACATTTAGACACACACACGAAGGTGTTTTGTCAGACAATGCAAACAATAACTTTATTTGTGTCATTTATGGTTTGTGTCATTAAATCCATTTATTTCATGTGTATGTTTCTTTTCTTCCAGTCCAATACTTATTATAAATGACGGGTTTATTATTGCTACTCACGCACAGTACTATCTTTCTCATTCGGACGCTTTACTGTGCGCTTCCAGCAGAACTTTTCAAAATTGAACAGCAAGTTTAGGCATTTTATCGTTGTATCAACTGTAGGAAAAATTACTGCTTATTTTTAAAAACGCCGACAGCCTTTATAAATTAATAAGCCGTAATTGTCACGATAGTTGATGAAATATATAATTCTAATAATAACAATACAAATACGATATCAGTTGTAGTTTTAATAATCTAAATGCCACAACGGACTTCTATGCGTTGACACATGAAGCTTGTTTCACTTTCGTTTGCATTTTCGTCGAACGCCGTAGCGTAGACGTTCGCGCAAAACTACGTCATTTTGCTATCAACGAATGAAAACCGATATCGTTAAGATTCGCGCAAAACAGTGACGTCATTGTTTATGGAAAATTAGTTCCGTCATAAATATTTACGTTTTAATTTGCATACGGAATCAGGGTGCAGGATCACGTGTCTTTGTTGGGGCTCACAATTAAACGTTGATGGATGTTAACACACCGGAATAACTTATTTAAACATTTTTTCTTAAATAATTCAACTAGTGCATAATAGTGCATAAAAGACCGTTTTAATGCTGCTAATGGCAATGTTAAATACATAAGAATTACTTTATTTAATAAGCCTGTGTTCTTGGCCAAAGATTCGATGTGTACAGCATTCATGTATACGGTTATGTTTCATGCAACGTGAAATTTTGGCACCGATTTCAGACGTAGTTTGACATCGATTTATTCTTAAATTTTATGATATCGATACAAACTGCAATAACAACTGTTTTTGATGCACTTAAGATTTTTGCAAATGTGTTTTTTTTTTAAATAATTTCTTGAGATATTTGCAAAAACAGGGTGTTTACATTCTGTCCACCCCGTGTGTAAACCCTTGAAAACCCCGTTGATCCTGTACCCTGGGAGTAGGTTCATCGGAAATTAAAACAGGTCATGTGGGCTGATTATTCAATCAGAATGAATCGTTGAAAAGTGAAAGAAGTTGTAGTTATACCCCTATAATGGTGGTTATTGTGAATTCGAAAATATTGTGCATTCGATCCCCGTAGGAAAACTTGAATATTCGGTTTAACAAATATATGTTTGTTTATAATTACATTCTGACATAAAACAACATGCACTTTATTGAGTGTATTTTTATTAAGGGACATTCCATTACGAGACCGTTCTACGGATGCACATGCTGCTTTTATTTTTGACACCGCTGGAAACAATATCTGACAATAGTTACCATGGATCAATACACTTCATGCTTTCATTAATCTTAGTGCTTAGTTATTGGCAGGTATAATTTTCTTTACACCCAATGGTGTCAACAAGTGCGATTTACATTAACTGATTGCTTTTCTGAAAACATGAAACAATTTTATATTCGTAAACGAGCAAGAAAATCCTACGGCAAATCGATTACTCTAGAGAAAATGTGTCATTCTCTTACAGTAAAATCTACTAAGTTATATAATACAATGACATTAAACTAAAACCTTTGCGAATTTTTTTAATTCGATTCTGGACAATGAAAAGCATATGTAAATTATAAACTGCATACAATCACTGTTAAGCGAGCCCCTAACCATATACTCGATACAATCACTGTTAAGCGAGCCCCTAACCATATACTCGATACAATCACTGTTAAGCGAGCCCCTAACCATATACTCGATACAATCACTGTTAAGCGAGCCCCTAACCATATACTCGATACAATCACTGTTAAGCGAGCCCCTAACCATATACTCGATACAATCACTGTTAAGCGAGCCCCTAACCATATACTCGATACAATCACTGTTAAGCGAGCCCCTAACCATATACTCGATACAATCACTGTTAAGCGAGCCCCTAACCATATACTCGATACAATCACTGTTAAGCGAGCCCCTAACCATATACTCGATACAATCACTGTTAAGCGAGCCCCTAACCATATACTCGATACAATCACTGTTAAGCGAGCCCCTAACCATATACTCGATACAATCACTGTTAAGCGAGCCCCTAACCATATACTCGATACAATCACTGTTAAGCGAGCCCCTAACCATATACTCGATACAATCACTGTTAAGCGAGCCCCTAACCATATACTCGATACAATCACTGTTAAGCGAGCCCCTAACCATATACTCGATACAATCACTGTTAAGCGAGCCCCTAACCATATACTCGATACAATCACTGTTAAGCGAGCCCCTAACCATATACTCGATACAATCACTGTTAAGCGAGCCCCTAACCATATACTCGATACAATCACTGTTAAGCGAGCCCCTAACCATATACTCGATACAATCACTGTTAAGCGAGCCCCTAACCATATACTCGATACAATCACTGTTAAGCGAGCCCCTAACCATATACTCGATACAATCACTGTTAAGCGAGCCCCTAACCATATACTCGATACAATCACTGTTAAGCGAGCCCCTAACCATATACTCGATACAATCACTGTTAAGCGAGCCCCTAACCATATACTCGATACAATCACTGTTAAGCGAGCCCCTAACCATATACTCGTTTCGTTCGGTCATTATAATTATCAGCAGATATACGTCCTTTGTTTTGTTTGCTAGAAAATACCCGTATTTTCAGAAGCCCCAGTTAAGCCACGAGAATCCCAATCGATATCATATTTTCAATAATTAATTAAACGCTGGGAAATGACAAAAGTCACATGAATTCACAATACATTTTATGATAACAAAGAGGAAATTGCAGATTGAAATGAGCATCAATGTGTTTTCACTTGATTATTTAAGGTCTTCACAATTAATATTACTAGAACATACATAGTGGAAACAAAATCTAGAAAAATCATTATCGAAACCCGCTATAGAAAAACGGTATCATCACTTTATATAAACAGATAAAAAGCATAGCGTATTTGAGCGAACGATGATGTCACCGAACCATGATTCATCGGTGTTACGGGATGATTTGTAATATATCGGAAAAAACCGTGACATTTAACAAACACTGTAAATAAGTTATATTAATAATTCAATTTATACAAATATAATTATCAGATTATTATTGAACAATAACATTGGTAGTTCGATAATCAAATTGGATATGTAATCATTTATATTTATTCAAGCTCACAGTTAGTAATGGTTTGATTGATAACAAATAATAATTAGCAGAATTTTTTCCTATTCATCGTTGCTATCCTTTAGTTAGGCTACGTATAACAAAATCGACGGAAAATTTATCAATTTGGTCATATGAGTGTGCAGAAAATAAATTTAAAAAAGACTACTGTTTCCTCATTTTCATTTTGCTATCAACCAATGAAAAGCAACATCGTAAAATTCGCAGGCTAAACATTAACGTCATTGGACAATTGAATATGAAAAAGTAGTACTGGGATGAATATTGACGTTTTAATTTGCATAGTGGGTTTATCGTGTAGAAAAACAAGTCACGTGGGCAGTGAACCTTATCAGAATGCATCGTTGAACAGTGAAAGAAATTGTAATTATACACGTATAAAGGCGCTGAACGTGAATTATAAAATAGTGTACAGTCGACGTTTGTTCATTCATTTTTGCCGAAAGTAAAATCGTTTAAAAGTACAAAAAAAATGCAACAAGTCATGCATGCATGGCCACTCGTTTAAAAAAAGAAATGCCAGTTTTAATGTTTATTTTTTGTTTAGTTACTGCATCACAATTGTATCATTATCGTCGTCATTGTAGTGGCAGCAGTGACATTTATACATCAACATTAGCAACACATTTGTCACAATCTTTTTTTGTTTTCATTTTCTTCTTTTGTAAAGTACGCCATCTAAGTGAATTATTTGACATGTGTATCCTTAATTGTTTTCGCCTTTAAATTAATGATGTAGATCTATACAATATACATTAAACAATGTGTCATTATGTGTGTTTAGTTATTAATAAATATGCGCTGAAACTGAGCATAAAACAACATCACTTATTAATCACAGAATCGTTAATATATGGTATCCGTATATTTGTGCGATTAGAAAAGATACTTTCAGATTGATCATTATCCAGCTAACGTTACAGTTTATAAGATGATTACATGAGACCGCGACTTTGCTCCATCTAATGAGAGCTACGTAAAAGTAATATATCTCTTCTACACGAACATGTCGCAGCGTGACATCTTAATGAGTTCACTAAATTATTCGACCAATCTAACGCAAAACGCCAGGTCTTGTTAGAGTTACTTGCTTGTTACTAACAAACATAAACCGTTTCAATTCCGTACTTTGATACATTTGTTTGTTTTCAAATCTACTGCTTCAGAAGAGAGCCAATTTAACATATTTGAATCATGCAAAAAGTGAGTAGCGGACAGTCGAGATCGATACTTGATTATTACATTATTGCTTTTCTATTGCTCGATATATATATGCATGCACGTTTCAGTAACTGCTTGTACACATTCAATTTGTTATTAAATGTTATAAGACCATCGATCAACAACTAATAACAATTTCTTTCATTTTAACATACACGCTGAAATATGTAAATAAAATCTGTGTTTGCAGCAATTCATATGTTTTTTTCATTTATTGTATCGCCTGTTGAAAATAGTAATTCATCTTTAGACACAAACTAAATGTTTGATACATATGTCAAACAGCAAACATGATGGATTAAATTATAACACTAAGAATGTAACCAAACAATCAAACAATATCTAAATGGACATATGAACAATAAAATATTTACAAAGAATCACAGTGTAACTGCCAGATCAACGTGCATGAAATAAAAACTACAAAATCGTTTCGTCCTCCGTTTTCGTGTCCTGGAAGTACATTTCAAATCCTTGCCGCATATACCGTGTAATGTACACGAGAAACATTTCCCAGCTTTCCTTCACTTCCTGTATGAACTCCTCCCCTATCACACTCTCCCACGTGTCAATCATGCACTTTGAATACAGCGTAAAGAATTCCTCCTTGAAGCCGTGAAAAGTTGCGTGTTTGGCGCCCAAAACTATCAGGTAATGTTTAGTTTCTGTGGTGTCGCATTCCAATTGCTCAATAATTTTAGCCAGAGCATACATGAAGCTGTCCACGTGTTTCAGAAAATCAGAACTGTTGAGAAATTCTTCGTCGGAAATCGTCCTGGTTTAAATAATGGTAAATTAATGTGTTGTTTTGTAAGTATTTTTTAATGAATTGAGCATAACGAATTAGGGGGTGAATTAACTTAGACTGTGTTATAGTATCAATGCAATTCGTAATATAATAGCGAGTATAATATAATATGTTAAACGTGTATTTTTTAACGTCAAAACAAAATTGTCATACTTCTTATTTTGTTTGGAAAAAAGCGATCCATTTTCTATCAGTTTGTAATACCAAGATATATTTTTTACTTGCTAAAAAACAATAGTATTTAACGTATCTTAAAACATATCAAATTAAACGATATTCGAAAAATGTCAGACCTGTCCTTTTTAAACATTTCTTTAACGGCCGGTTCAGCGTTGAATATATTACGGAAAAAGTACACGCCGGTCTTCTGTCGATCACTTAACAATATAGGCCACGTGCTTTTGATAGAGTCTATCTGGTGCTCTGAGAACTCATCACCATAGCAATGCTCTTCGTTCTCCTCTACGGAGTCTTTCTTGCTGTGGTCACAACCCATATCATTGTGCTAATACTCTTGCATAGAAGTACTCCAACTTTAACTTAGTTTAATACTGTGCACAATGACTTTCTTAGCCTCAGATTGTTTTTCACTTTCAACAAAATGAATCAATTGGTTATGCCTTATCACTGTTATTTGGATAAATCAAACAACGACAACAACAGCAATACACAATATTATGTCATGACATTTAGCTATACATTGTTCGTTATTGTTCGTTGATATTCCTTTTTATAACCACCTGAGAAACGCAACACTTAATCCAACACGGTATTTGGCTTAAAGTGAAGCAGCTATGCTCAGAGCAAATTTCTCAAAGACAATTAATTCAATCATTCTTATCATGTTTAACGAAGAGAATATTCACTATCGCTGTCCCGAGGCCAGTTTGTTATTCGATTAGGTGCCGAGAGAAAAATGACGTTGGTTCCTATCGGAATGTATGCTCCTTTTTAAACACCAATATTCGCACACAATATATTCACACGATCTGTAGCGCGAATGATTCAGCGGGGCATGTAGTTCCAACAAAACGGCATCGAAAAATAACCAGTTAATGAAGTATTTGCACTAACGTCCAAGAGTGTCGATACCCATAGGGAATACTTCAGAGCGTAAACCATTGAACACTATTAAACAAACAGTTGATTCCAATACAGCTTTTGTCAAATTACAATGCTGCTGTAGCTGCTCATTTGTTCGAGCGCGGTTTATATATAATTATAAAGTAATTATTACATGAAAAGTTACTGTATTAAGCTTCAATCGATAGAGCGGTTTCCATGAAATGCATATCGAAGACGGTGAAAAATAAAACCTGTAGTATATAAATATACACATTTCTTTGCATTTACATGTAATAATGTTTCAACCAGTTTTACTTAGTCTACATTACCCAAAACAAATGCATTGACTTCAAAGTAAATCATTACCCACTTTATTCCAAATTCTAAAAAATAAATTGCAATAACAACTGTATTTTTTCTGATTAAACAGTAAAGGTATAAGGGTGAACGAACACGCGAGGAGATCATTCCTCCTTCATTTTGACCAATTTACGTTTAAAATAGGTTTTAGAATGATTTCATTGCGTAAGACAACCACGTGTTATATATGAGTAATAGCCAAACTATAAACCCATGATTGATTACCTCTCCGGATCGACACGTATCTAGCCAAATCATTCTTGACGTAACAAACTTGCATGACCTTCACATGCCTTTATGAAATAAAGTATTAAGCTACAAAACAAATCCGCAAAACAACCTGATTATTTGGACTGCATACAGAAAACATTCCAGGTAAACTGGTTATAATAAAAAGAGCGAATCATTGGTTTGTTTTGAGCATTGGCACGTTTGCAGCCGTTATTTATTCTTCAGATAGTTAATGCATGATGCTGTATTTTATTTTAATCACATCGATATAACATTAGAAATGTACTTTTAATTAATGCTTAGCATTGAACTTTATATTATAAAATATATATAGCATTGAACTTTATATTATAAAATATATATCTAAACGTTATAGACGCCTTTAGGTACATCGATAGTAATCCTTTTTAGTTAACTTGCATATTGAGTTTAACAAATATACCCATGTGTATGTATAATTACATCATGACATGATACAACATGGACTTTATTTAGTGGATGTTTCTGTGGGAACATTCCATTACGTGTCCGTTCTATGCATGCTTCTTTTGCACCCCTGTAAATATTTTGTCTGACAATAATGTCCAAGAATCCATACAAAACATGGATATGTTAACATTAATAATGGTGCTTAATTATTGACAGGAATTTTTTTCTTTACAAAACATGTTTTTTTTTTTTAAATATACGTCACGAAGACATACTCGTATTGTAATTTAATGACAATTTAATTACATATACATCATGCCATATCCCCAACATATACACCATTCCCGAGTAACCATATCTATAAGACCTATATAACCTATTGTACAAGTTGAGAACAAAGTTGTGACGTCACAAATATATGACGTCACAACAGGTGATGCAACCTGGTTTGTCACGTGACTACTAATTACAAGTGCAATTCACATTATATCTGTCCTGAAAACATGACCCCGTTTTAAATAGATACAACCAATGAACACGAAAAGCCTATGGCAAATCTATTTCTCGAGAAAAAAACTCATTCTCTTACTGTTCGATATATGAAGTAATATCATATAATGGCAATACACTGAAACCGTTGAAAAGTTAACTCTATTCTGGACATAGATTTGTATATCTCAAATATAAATTTGATACAATCAATGTTCAGTGAGCACATAACTGTCCTCGTTTCGTTTGGTCATAATAATAATCAGAAAGTCTTGCTTCCGATATATTGTATGCTAGATAATAGATCTCCGTGTTTTCAAAAGCCCAAGTTAAAGCAATGATATCACAATCGATAGCATATTTTCTGTAATTAATTTAACACTGGGGAATGAAACACGTTACATGAAAGCACAATTTATTTTATATTATGAATAGAAAACTGCAGATAGCATCAATTTGTTTATATTGAAGGACTTGCATACATTCTGCTATTAGAAGGAGTTTCCTGTTGCAATCATTTTAGCGGAAAAAACAATAGAAAGAACTCTGTTTGGCAATTGTTTTACACACGGCGTATTATGAGAATCGTGTTGACAACACATTATATTGTTGGTCAGTTCGAGTAAGAAAATTGCTGTTTCTTGGTATTAAGGTGTTCACAAAAGAACAGGAAGTTGATCGCATGAAAGCATGGCGCAATTCAAAGTTTATTGTGCTGAAGAAGATCGTGGTGTCTATAATGTCAGGTATAAGCAGATAATTTAATATCCCCATCGAAGGACTTACGTACGTCTGTTTGGCGTGAGTGGAGTGTAAAGGGAGTGGTGAGAGATGTTTCCATTTCAATGTATTTAATAGAGAATAGTTTCTATTAATGCGATACATTACTAAGAATAGTAACCTCACATTCTATATTACAGTACACATTGGATAATTACAATGCATCCGATGAAGATGAGTGTATTAGATCTTTAACTACCAATAAGCTTGGAAGCTTTATTTCTCTTAGTTAAATATATTGAATTATCTACAAGTTCATGTGGACGGCGTGGATCCCTTCACGGAAATCCAGAAGCCTTCGGATTAATACGTCTATAATTAATGAAGTGTTGAGCACAGAACTCAATCAACAGCTTGTATCCGCTATAATGCAATATTTATCCACAGGCGTTCGTTTTAAGTGGGAATTATACCAACAACAATGAGTAGATGTCAGTGTACAGGATCAGATAAGTTTGCTTGCAAATGATTCTTTGTAATATGGTCTGACGTTTCATCAGGTTATACGGTACACAAGGCAAGAACGCATATAGATTCTGCATAACTTGAACTTAATAAGTTTGTTTTTAAGTATCCAACAATTAAAATTGGGCAGTGCGACTTTTTTGGCAATTTACAACATGAACAATTCTGTTCAATATTTCTTCTTCAGTGCGTATCATATTTGAAGGGGCAAAACATAAGATTTATCAGAATATGTTAACACATATACAAGTGTGGCATAATAACTAAACAACATAATATGTTGTAGTAGATGATATGTTTTGCTATCGTTAAAAAGCCATCTGTTTTTATTTTGCTACATTGTTTGAGCAGGATTTTAAATACCCACTTCTATAAAATCAGACAATAACAATTTTCCCACGTCATAGATATACTTTCTGACGTCCAAGTAACACCAAATCAGAGAGGTGAAAAGGCTGGTTTTCTAATGAAATGTTTAAGCGGTTAGACTTCATTGTGATCGTGTTAGGTATGATGTTATGCGTTTCGCCTTACAGAAAACATGGGAGTGTTGTGTATGATGTTGTATGCCAGAATGGAGACACATTTCGAAATAGAGAAGCGATCAATGTATGCATGGATTCTGTCTTACAAATCATATTAATATCTCATTACATTTGTTTGAACTAATACAGCTTGGTGCTGATTATTTGTTTCATGACGGCATGTCGATATACTAGACAGTGTAGATCTGGAATTCAGGTGCAGCACCCAGAGAATACAGGTGGTGTTCTTGGATTCAGTTCATGATTGCAACCTTTCTGTAATACTTTGATTGTGTGGGCGTCTATATAGGGTATGTTTGTATAGCTCTTCCTCACTATCTCTGACACCTTTATGCATACAAATTTGAAAATACCGTAATTGAATAAACTGCTATAAGTAACTGTTTAAAAATCAAGTAAACGGACAGAACACCATCCAATTAAGTTGCAAATATGATTTATTTGAATAAATAAAAAAAACTTACACAAACAATACCGAGTATTAATGTCGGAAACAAGTTAAGTTGTCAATGTGTGCAATACATTTATTAAATTAACAGAGTTAAGATTAAGGCTTTAATATCCATTAAAGGTACTCATTACTCCCATTGACAGGAAAACGTACTGTCGCACGTTGTCAAGGTAATAATGCATGGTATCATAAGTCATCAGTTAACAAGCATAAAACAGGAATGTAGACGACCAGTCATGTATTCACATTATAATAGTAAACATAACATATGATTGCATACTTGTTTTGATTGACTTCATATCCTTAGACAAACAAACAAATTAATTGTGTCTTAAATTATTACATATACTGATTATAGAATTCAGAGGTTCTGGACTGAGTTTGTTATTCGAAACGGATTGGTATGTGGCTATTCTCATTTCACCATTATAAATAACACACAGCTGAATGCATCCTTGAAGTCAGTTGTGCGACTGGATTCAAAACCGGTTACTTAAAATAAACACATAACCTGCAGAAATTAGACTTTGCAATTAGTGACGGGTATTTGGGGAAGTGTTTCGGCTATGTCTTACAGTGATCTAGTTCCTTAAGAATGGCGTACGTTCTTTCATGAGTTCGTGGTGATAAAATAGTGATTCGGCACATTTTAATGGGTGCCTCTGAATTCGATGTTTCAGGTGCGTATTGTAACAAATAACAATCTTATTGATTTAAAGGTATTCATCATAAATATTGCTAGAACATACACGGGGAAAAATAAATCTATAGAAAACCATAATCAAAACGCGCTGTATAAATTTTGTATTATCGCTTTATATAAAACAGATCAAGAAGCAAAGCGTATTTAATGATATCACAGAACGATACAGCATGACTCCTATAGGACGATTTGTAATGTATTGGACAAACCGACCATTTAACAAGCAATGAAAATAAGTTATATGAATAATTGAATTTATACATAAAGAAATTTTCGATAATCATTGAAAAATATTTCCGGCAGTTCTAATTAAATTGGATATTTGTCTATTATCGTATTTAAGCTCTCGGCTCTATGGTTTGTTTGTTAAAAAATAATTAGCAGAACTATTTCCTATATATCGCTTTTGTCCTTTTTCATCGACGGCGTTAGGCCACGTTTAACAAAATCGAAACAAAAAATCCAAATTACTTCACAGAAATGTGCAGAAATTTAATTACACAAACTTCTGTATCATCAAACCACATCTCTTTGAAAGCTAACAGTAATATGTTTTTTATTAAATGCGTATCATAAGTTTCAACCGGTGAGACCCATACACGAAGGCGTTCTGTCTGACAATGCAAACAATAACATTATTTGTAGTATTTAATGGTTTGTGTCACAATTTCCATTTATGAAATGTTTATATGTTCCTTTACTTCTGGTGTGATTTAAACAAATAATTCAATTGTCAAATACTTTATATAAATGACAGGTTTATTATTTCTACTGACGCACACTATTATTGTTCCGATTCGGACGCTTTACTGTGCGCTTTCAGCACAAATTTTTAGAATTGAAAAACAAGTTTCGGCATTTCATCGGTGTATCAACTGTTGGAACAATAACGCGTTACTCGCAAAACCGACTACAAACTTTATAACTACATAAGCCGTTATTTTCCCGATAGTTTATAAACTGATGAAATACGTAATTCTTATAATTACAATACAAAGACGATATAAGCTGTAAATGCAACAATCTTTATGCCACAACGGACTTCCATGCACGTGCGAATGAATCTTGTTTCAGTTTCGGTTTCATTTTCGTGGAATGCCATATCGTAGACGTTCGCGCAAAACTTTCACGTCATTTTTCTATCAACGAATGAAAAGCAACACCGTTTAGATTCGCGCGCAAAACACTTACGTGATTCGACAATTGTATATGAAACCGTAGTACCGGGATGAATATTGACGTTTTAATTTTCATACGGAGTGGGTTCATCGTTCATGAAAACAGGTCACGTGGGCTGATTATCCAATCAGAATGCATCGCTGAAAAATGAAAGAAGTTGTAATTATACCCGCATAAAGGCGATGAATGTGATTTATAAAATAGTGTACATTCGATGTGTGTTCATTCATTTTGCCGAAAGTAAAATCGTTGAAATGTACAAAATACATACAAATTAATGAACACGCCATGTATGTCCATTCGTTTAAAACAAAATCACCAGTTTTAGTGTATATGTTTTGTTAAGTCACTGCATTGCAATTGTAGCATTATCGTCGTCATTGCAGTGGCAGCAGTGATATGAATGGATCAAAAGTAGCAACAGAATTGTCATACTTTTCTCTGTATTCATTTTCATCTTCTGTATACGCAATCTAAGTAAAATAGTTGACATACATATCCATTATGGTTTAAGTCCTTAAGGTTATGATGTAGATCTATACAACATACATTAAACAATGTATCATTATGTTTTGTTATTAATAAATATGCGCTATAACGGAACATTAAGGAACATTAATTAGTCACATAATCGTTGACTTATGGTATACGTATACATTTTTGTGATTTGAAAATATACTTTCAGATTACGATGATTACAAGAGACCGCGACTCTACTCAGTCAAATGAGAGCTATGTATACGTTATACATGTCTTCTGCACGCACGTGTTGCAGCGTGACATATTAATGAGTTCACTAAATTATTCGACCAATCTAAGGCAAAATGTCAGGTCTTGTTAGAGTTACTGACTTGCTTGTTGACTGCAAACATAAACCGTTACGATTCTGTACTTTGATAAACACTCTTGATTGTTTGCATACCTACAGCTTCAGAGGAGAGCCAATCAAACATAATTGAATCATGCAAGAAGTGAGTTGCAGATTTCACTCTAGATCGATACTTGATTATTTCATTATTGCTTTCCTATTGGATACTCTGACTACGTGACACGTGATTTTGATTGGCAACTGCAAATTAATGAATCAATATTCATGACCAACGGCGTTTATTAAAATAAGACGTCCTATATCCGACTGCTCATACACCGTTGAGATTCACGACAAAGATTTTCACTTTGTAAGTCAGTACATATTGTATTTAATGTTTTAATACAAAACGTCAAAAACAATGGAGGCTGAATGCGTCGTGTATGTATATTTATTATATCTTTTAAACAAAAATATACATTAAACTTACATGTTTTGCCCATACGATGATAACGACGATAGGAAAGTGACGCTATGACTACAAAACTATAAACGAAATATTCGAACCAAATTTACCCACATACTCACAGTCACATTGAAATATGTGAATAAAATCTTTGTTTGCAGCCATTCGTATGCTTTTCATATTTTGTATTGCCTGTTAAATATAGTAATTCAACTTTAGACACAAAATAAATGTTCAATATCTATGTCGAAAAGCAAACATGATGGAACAAATTATAACACTAAGAATGTAACAAAACAATAAAACAATATCTAAATGGACACATGAACAATACAATATTTTCAAAGAATTACAGTGTCCTTGAAGTACATCACAAAACTTTGCCGCATAAACCGTGTTATGTACATGATAAACATTTCGCAACTTTCCTTTACTTCCTCTATTAACTCCTCCCCTATCACACTCTCCCACGTGTCAATAATGCACTTTGAAAACAGCGTAAAGAATTCTTCATTGAAGCCGTGGAAAGTGGCGTGTTTGGCTCCAAGCACTATCAGGGAATGTTTTGTTTCTGTGGTGTCGCAATCCAATTTCTCAATAACTTTAGCCAGAGCAGACATGAAGCTGTCCACGTGATTAAAATAATCAGATCTGTTGAGAAGTTTTTCGTCGAAAATCGTCCTGGTTTAAACATGATAAATCAATGTGTTGTTATGTAAGTATATTTTAATGGATTGAGAATAACGAATAAGGGTGAGGTTACTTAGACTGTGTACGTATAGCATCAATGCAATTCGTAATATAATATCGAGTATAATACAATATCTTAAACGTTTATTTATTTTTTACTTCAGAACAAAATTGTCATTCATATTATTTTGTTTGGAAAAAACGATCCATGTCCTATTAGTTTGTTATACCAATTTATATGTTTTACTTGCCAAACAATATTATTTAACATATCCTAAAACATATCAAATAAAACTATAATCGAAAAATGTCAGACCTGTCTTTTTTATGTCCTGGGGGACATATTGTTTTTGCCCTGTCCGTTTGTTGGTTTGTTTGTTGGTTTGTTTGTTGGTTTGCACAAACTTTAACATTTGCCATAACTTTTGCAATAATGAAGATAGCAACTTGATATTTGGCATGCATGTGTATCTCATGGAGCTGCACATTTTGAGTGGTNAAAAGGGACATTGTGTTTCACAAACACATCACTTGTTAAACATTGCTTTAACGGCCGGTTCAGCGTTGAATATATGACGGAAAAAGTCCACGCCGTTCTTAAGTCGGTCAAGTGACAATATGGGCCACGTGCTTTTGATGGAGTCGACCTGGTGCTCTGAGAACTCATCACCATAGCAATGCTCTTCGTCCTCCTCTACGGTGACTTTCTTGCTGTGATCACACCCCATGTCATTGTTCAAGTTCCCTTGCATAGAAATACGCTATATTTTGAATACTACGCACAGTGACAATCCGTAGCCTCGGATGTTTTTGTTTTACTTTTATCAAAATAAATCAATTGGTAATGCCTTACCGCTGTTTGTTTGAGATATGAAACAGCACCAACAGCAGCAGCAAAATATCTTTTATCATGACATTCAGTTATAAATTGTTTATTATTGGTCGTTCATATTCCATTTTATTATCACCTGAGAAACGCAACACTAAATTTTACTAAATCTCCAACATTTTGCCCAACTTGAAGCAGCTATGTTCAGAGAAAATGTCTCTAAGGCACTAATTCCAATAAGCTTCTTGTGATGTTTAACAAAGAGAATGTACACTTACGCAATTCCCATGCCATTTTGTTATTCGATTAGATGCCGTAAGTTCTTAGAGAAAAAATGACATTTGTTCTTCTCGGAATATTAATTCTCTGTAAAATTATATACCATTTTAAACACCAACATTCGCACACAGTAAATTCACACAAACAGTAGCGCGAATGATCAGCGGGGGCAGGTAGTTCAATAACACCGTATTGAAAAAAATACCAGTAAATGAAGTGTTCGCACGAACGTCCAGGAGGGTCGATACCAATTGGGCTCACCTCAGAGCGTAAACCATTGACAATATTAAAACAAACAGTTGGTTCCAATAAAGCTTTTGTCAAATTACAATGCTGCGGTAGCGGCGCATTTCATCGGGAACGTTGTTTTTTAATAATTATAAAATAATTATCGCTTGCAAATTTACTGCGTCAAGCTTGAATCGATAGGGCGGTTTCAATGAAATTCATCACAAAAGTCGAAGATAATGATATATAAAACCTGCACTATGTAACTGTACACATATTCAACCAGTTGGACTTGTTCTTCATTACCCAAAACAAAGATATTGGCCTCCAAGTAAATTATAACAGCTTAATTATAAAAGTCCAAATTATATTAAAATACCTAATTGCGATTTTCTCGAATTAGAACAATAAATGTACTTTAAGAAGTGTGGAGGAACATTTGAGTAGATCTCTCTTCTTTCATTTTGTCCAATAAATGTTTAAATTCGTTTCAGGGAATTTGATAAGGCAACCACGTCACATATGATTAACAGCCAATATATAAAAAAAATAAACCCATAATTGATACACTCTCTCAATCGACAAGAATCTAGCCAAATAGTTAGTGTCGTTATATACTTGCATGATCTTCACACGAATTTAGAAAATAAAGTACCTTGTAACAAAATAAATAACTCCTAACAACAAACTAATTATTTGGATTGCATGCAGAAAACATTCCAGGTAACTTTGTTATATGGAATGAGCCATTGGTTTGTTTTGGTAATTGATACGTTTGTAATTAATTCGTCCGAAAATCATATTGAAATAATATCAGAAATATACTTATAATTAATAAACTTTGAATTGCACTTTATATATCATTACATTTTTATTCCTACGTCTTGGACGCATTAAAGTGTAATTGATAAGAATCCATGTATGTAAACATCTTTTTAGTTTTACAAATCTATTCAAGTTTGTTTATAATTATACTTTGATTCATACAACATGCACTTTATTGAGTGAATGTTTCTTTTTGACAGTCCATTACGTTACAGTTAGTCGGTCGCATGCATATGTTGTTTTTTTTGCACAGCTGAAAAAATCTCTGACAATAATGTGCATGGATCCATAAAAGTATCGATCTGATTTAATTTATCTTAGTGCTTAATTATTGGCAGGTATTATTTTCTATACAACCAAGTTGTCTACAAGTGCGATTAACATAAACTAATTGCTGTAAACATAAACCCGTTTTAAATACATAAACGAAAACAAGAAAAGCCTACGGCAAATCGATTTCTCTAGAGAAAACTTATATCCTCGTTTCGTATGGTTAATCCTTAATCCTCACATATGTTACCTTTGTATTGTTTGCTAGATAATAGATCTCCGTGATTTTAGCCCGAGTTAAGGCACGGGAATCATAATCAATAACATATTTTTGCTGTACACAATTAAACACCTGGACGCAAAAACGTTGAATGAAGAATCAATTCAATTAATAATTACGAAGGGAACACTGCAGAGAGAAATGAGCATCAATGTGTTTGCGATTGATTGTTTTTTTGCTATAAGTAGGAGTTTCCTGTTGCAATCATTTTAGCAGATAAACCAGCATAATGCGTAATTGAATATACTTTGTTTGATCGCTGGAACCTAGTAACACACTATTTGATACGACTGAAACCAACACAACAGAAAATATAAAACCATTCTTCAAAAAGATTTCGCTTGGCTGTTTTACCCAGAACCATTTGATTTGGTCACATAAAGAATTCAATTGCTGGCTACCATGTATTACGAGACTTGTTTTGCCAACACATTATAACTGAGGATACTTAAACTCGTCGATTTATTTTGCTCAGAACTGAGATTTTCACAAATAATCAGGAATTTGTTGATCGCAAGAAGGCATGGCATATTTCAAATTATATCGTTGGGAAGAAGATTGCGGTGTTTATAATGTATGATATCGGGAAATAATGTTATACTTTCTATAATACAAATCAAGAAAAAAAGCATATTCGAGGGAATGTTCTTGTACAGAAACATAATTCATGTTTCTTATGGAACGATTTGTAATGCATTGGAAAATCCGAGACATAATACCAACACTGTAATAAGTGTTATCAATAACTGAAGGTATAAAAATACAATTATTCTATATTTATTTAAAAACACACACCCTTAGCTCAATAATGAAATTGGATATAATATAATATATTTATTCAAGCTCACAGCCAATAATGGTTTGTTTGATATAAAATAATAACTAGCAGTAATATTTCCACTTCATCTATGTTGTCCTATATTCGAGGAAAAAGTTAGGACACATAATATCAAAATCGATACAAAAAAAATACTACTGTATCCTCAAACCACATTTCCCTAAGAAAACAGTTATATTTTTTATCAAATGCATATCATATGCTTCAACCAGAGAGACCGATACACGAAGGTGTTCTGTCAGACAATGTTAACAAAAAAAGTATTGGAAGGCCTTTATGGTTTGTGTCATTATTTCCATTAATTAATTACATTTGTATGTTGCTTTTCTTCTTGTGCACTTCAAACGAATATTTTTAGTGTCCAATACTTCATTAAATGACGGGCTTATTATTGCTACTCAGGCATAGTAGTATCTTTCTCATTCTGACGCTTTATTGTACGCTTTCAGGAGATCTTTGAAGAATTGAAACACGTTTTACGACAATTCACCGGTGTATGAACAATCGGAAAAATTACGCCTAATTTTCAAAACAAGCCTACACAATTTATAAATAAATTAGGCGTAATTGCCCCGTATTTCATAAATTGATGAAATAGATGAAATATCGAGCTATTAAATTCTTATAACTACAATACAACGACGATTTGCGACCGCGACTAATGTTCATTCTAATGAGAGCTACGTACACTGAATACATAACTCTTCTATACGCGTATGTAGCCGCGTAACATCTTAATGAATTCACTAAATCATTCGACCAATCTAAAGGAAAATGTCAAGTCTAGTTAAGGCAACTGACTTGCTTATTACCTACAAACATAAACCGCTAAGATTCCGTACTTTGATACCCACTCTTGTTTGCATGAAGTGAGTTGTAGATTTCGCTCTAGATTGATACTCAATTATTTCACGATTGCATTCCTATTGCTTGATTTCGATTGGATAATCTGGCCAGGTTTTCATTTCCCGATGAACCCACTGCTAATGCAATTCAATGCATAAATACTCATGACCGATAGCGTTTAAGCAAATAAATCGCAATTTTACCGACTGTTCCTACGCCGTGGAAATGCAGAAACGTGCTTTAAAATTCTCTAGTGAATACATATTGCATAAAGCCATTTATACAAAACGTAAAAATAAAATAAGGTTTTGGATGGCTATGAATGCATATGTATTATAGCTTTTAAAAGAGACCATACATTAAACTTTCATATTTTGACCATGGGATGATAACAAAAATTACAAAGCCATGTTCTGACTACAAAATGTAAACGATCTGTTCGATATAAACGTACCCACATACTCACAGGAAAATTAAAATGTTTAATGATATCTATTTTATTTGTGCAGCAATTCGTATATTTTTCATATTTTTAAATGTCTGTTGAATACAGTAATTTTACTTAAGCCACAAAATAGATCTTCGATACATAAAAGTTTGTCATACAAAATACATGATGGAACAATTTATAACACTAAGAATGAAACCAAACTATATAACAATAACATTATGACCATATGAACCATCAAATGTTTTCAAAGAATCACAGAGTAACTGACAGATCTACATGCATGAAATAAGAACTACAAGATCGTTTCGTCTTCCGTTCTCGTGTCCTGGAAGTACATCACAAATCCTTGCTGCATATACCGTGTAATGTACATGAGAAACATTTCCCAGCTTTCCTTCACTTCCTGTATGAACTCCTCCCCTATCACACTCTCCCACGTGTCAATCATGCACTTAAAATACAGCGTAAAGAATTCCTCCTTGAAACCTTGGAAAGTTGCGTGTTTTGCGCCCAAAACTATCAGGGAATGTTGAGTTTCTGTGGTGTCGCATTCCAATTTCTCAATGACGTTATCCAGAGCAGACATGAAGTTGTCCACGTGTTTAAGAAATTCAGAAGTGTTGAGAAATTCTTCGTCGGAAATCGTCCTGGTTAAAATAATGGTAAAGTCACGTGTAGTTATTTGAATGTGTTTAAATGGATTTAACACAGCGAATTTGGATACGGCAACTAAGACTGTGTAAGTTAAAGTATCAATGCAATTCGTAATGATCAACATTCGAATAACGAGTATAATAGAATATCTTAAACATCTAAATTAATAAACTTCCAAACAAATATATATTACGAATTAGTTTGTTCAGACAAAACATTTATTCGGACAATACAATATATTTCCTATCGGTTTGTAAGCCCGGTGTATACGTTTAATAGCCAAACAATATTACTAAAAATATAATGATTCATACGAAATGAAACAATATATGAAAAAGGTCAGACCTGTCCTTTTTAAATATGGCTTTAACGACCGGTTCAGCGTTGAATATTTGTCGGAAAAATTCTACGCCGGTCTTCTGTCGATCACGTGACAATATAGGCCACGTGCTTTTGATGGAGTCGATCTGATGCTCTGAGAACTCATCACCAAAGCAATGCTCTTCGTCCTCCTCTACGGTGTCTTTCTTGCTGTGGTCACACCCCATGTCATTTTGCTGATACCGTTGCATAGAAGTATGCCATATAAATTTGGTTAAATAATATGCACAATGCGCAGCCTTAGATTTTCACATTTAACAAATGGGTTATTCAATATCATTGTTATTTCGATAAATCAAACAACAACAACAACAACAGTAGCAGACTATAATGCAATTTCATTCAGTTATAAAGTGTTCAGTGTTGTTCGCTCATATTCCTTTTAATAACCACCTGAGAGACGCAATACGAAATCTTGTTTAATCTCCAACACGTGATTTGGCTATGAAGTAGCTATGTTCCGAGAAAATGTATCTAAGGCACTTATTCCAATCAGCTTCTTATCATGTTGAACGAAGACATAGTAAAATAACGCTGTATCGATGCCAGTTTGTTATTCGATATGACCTTTCGTTAAGGTGCCGATAATTCTCATAGAAAAATAACGTGAATTTGTATTTTGTGGTTGTTTCTTCTCGGAATATTAATTCTCTGTAAAACTATGTTCTTTTTTAAACACTTGATTTTTCACTTAATATATTCACACAAACAGTAGAGCAAATGATTCACCGGTTTGAGGTAGTTCCAATACAACGGAATTGAAAATAACCAGTATATGAAGCGTTTGCACAAACGTCCAGGAGTGTCGATACCAATTGGGAATACCTCAGAGCGTAAACAATCGACAATATTTAAACAAACAGTTGATTCCAATACAGCTTTTGTCAAATTACATGGCTGCGGTAGCGGCTCATTTTATCGAGCGCGGTTTTATACACATTTTTGTAATTAAAAAATAATTATCACTTGAAAATTTACTGCGTTAAGCTTGAATCGATAGGGCGGTTTCCATGAAATGTATCCCGGAAATCACAGATGATGAAAAATAAAACCTGCGGTATTAAAAGATCCAAATTTCTTTGAATATACATGGTGAATCACCCAGTTTGACTTATTCTACATAACCCAAAACAAAGCCATTGACTTTAAAGTAAATCATTAATCACTTTATTTTAATTTCCAAATGCAATTGCAATAACAACTGTGATTTTTTTTTATTCGAATAGTAAATCTATTTTAAGAAAAGCGGGCGACCATAAAATTATATCATTCCATCTTCATTTTGCCCAGTTTATGTTTTATAATGTTTCAGAATAAATCCATAGGATTTAGCAACCATACAGTATAAAGGAATGTTGACAAATTATAAACCCTTCATTCATTAACTCTTTCGATCGACAAGTATCTAGCGAAATCATTCTTGACGTAATAAACTTGCATGATGTTCACATAACATTAGAAAATAAAGTACCAATCGCAAAATAACGAATTCCACCACAAACAATCTAATTATATAGAGTGCATGCGGAAAACATTAAAGTGACCCTGATTATATTAAAAGGAATAATTACCTGGTTTGTTTTGTTCATTAATAGTTTATAGCCTTTTATATTTTTTTCAGGGTCTTAAATCACGATAATGTATTGTTTAAAATCAATTTGAAGTAACATTGAAATCCTATTTATCGTTTAATTATTTAATAATACACTTCGCATTAATCTTTATAGTGGGAGCAGTGGTCTAATGGTAGGACGCTGGCTTAGAGATCGAGAGGTCTCTGGTTCGAATCCCGCCCTGACCACTGGAATTTTCTTGAGCAAGACATTTATCCCATATCTGCTCCTCTCCACCCAGGTGTATAAATGGGTACATGTGAGGGAAATAAGCCAATGTGCCGTGGCTGCATACTGTGCCAAGATGTTAACGGACGACTTATGACCTAGTGATCAGAGGGAAAATATGAAGCGCCTCTGAACGCACATACTGTATGAAAAGGGCGCTTTATACATGTGGTAAAAACCTTTATATTAATACGTTATACATGTAGATGCCTAAAAAATAATCGATAAAAATCCCTGTAGGTACACTTGCATATTCAGTTTAACAAATATATTCATGTGTGTTTATAATTACATGTTCATCATGGCATGATACAACATGACCTTTTTTGAGTGCATGTTTCTGTTGGGACATTTCAGTCCGTGATCGTTGTTTGCATGATTAGGCTCTTCCATACCATCGTGAAGCCAATACTTATCTATGGAGCAGAGACCTGGAGAACCACTGTGACCATCATAAAGCAAATACAGGTCTTTATCAACACCTGCCTCAGGAAGATCCTCAAGATCTGCTGGTAAGACAAGATCTATAATAAAGAATAATAGAGATGAACAAAGCAGCAGCCTGTTGAAGATATCCTTCACTATGGCAGTGGATAGACCACACCCTTCGCAAGCCTGCATCTAATACGACAAGGCAATCTCTCACCTGGAACCTCAAAGAAAAAAGGAAGAGAGGGAGGCCTGGAAACACCTGGCGCCGTAACCTGGATGCTGATGCTAAGCAGATGGGCAAAACATGGGGGCAGCTGGAGAGACCTGCCCAGTAACGAGAGGCCTGGAGGAAGCTAGTTGGCGGCCTATGTCCCAGACGGGACCACAGGCGCGCAGATGAGATGCGATGATGTTTTCATATTATTTTAGCACCACTGGAAACATTTTGTCTGGCCATAATGTCCATGAATCCACACAAAACATGGATATTTTAACATTAATCATGGTGTTTGATTGTCGGCAGGTATTATTCTTCTTTACAAAAATGGTCCATCGTACAAATCATATTAGAGCTGTTCTGAAAACAAAAACCCGTTTTAAATAGATACACCCACTGAAGAACAAAAGCATACGGCCATTTCTCGAGAAAAAGCTCATTCTCTAATCGTTCAATATATTACGTTAAACCATAAAATGGCAATAAATTGAAATCGTTGAGAAGTAAATTCCATTCTGTGGAAATTGGATATAATCAATTTTCAGCGAGCATAAAAAACCCATCAACGTTTCGTTTGGTAATAATATTAATCAGAAGGTCTTGCTTCCGTTATATTGTGTGCTAGATAATAAATCTGTTTTCAGAAGCCCGAGTTGAGGCACGAGAATCACAATCGATAGACTATTTTCTGTAAATTATAAAACACCGAGAAATAAAAAACAAATTATATGAAAACACTTTTCATTATATATTATGAAGAGAAAACTGCAAGTAGCATCAATTTGTTTAAATATATGTTGCAATCATTTTAGCGGATAAACTAGGAGAAAGACTTCTGTTGGGAATTGTTTTACCCACGTTCATTAAATTTTGTCACAGATAAAGACACAGGGGTGACCTCAATGTATTATGAGAATCGTTTTGACAACATATTATATCGCTAGGGCATTACGACTAAGTTCGGAATTGAGGTGTTTACAAACGAAAAGGTAGTTGTTGGTCACAAAAAGCATGGCGCATTTCAAAATAAATTGGGCTGAAAAAGATCTTAGTGTGTTTAACATAAGATATGAGGAAATAATTTGCACCTGTATTATTTCCATCGACGAACATACGTACGTCTGTTTGACTTAGTTGGAGTGTAAAGGCAGTGGTTAGAGCAGTTTCCATTTCAATTCATTAAAAAGAGAATTCATGTAAAACTGTTTCTTGGAACCATTACATATTCTGGCTGCCTGATTTTTACAGTTTCTACACATGCGATACATTAGTTACAACAGTAATCTCATATTCAATAAAAAAGTAAAGAGGGATAATTACCATACATCAGCTGAAGAAAAGACCTGAAAAAGGCCACAAGAGGATCTTTACCAACCAATACGCTAAAAAGCTTTGTTCCTTTTCGTTCAACATGTTTAATTATCTGCAAGTTCACGTAGAATTCGTGGATCTCCTAATGAAATGCAGAAGCTTTCGAGTAACACGTCTATAATTAATGATGTGTCGAGTACAGAACTCAACCAACAGCTTGCCTCCGCTATAATGCAATATTCGTCCAAAGGCGTTCATTTTTAGTAAAGTCAAGTCAAGTCAATTTTATTGGCAAATACATAAGAACATAGCTAAACAACATACATTAGACATGTAATGACGGTGAAAATAAATACATATTCAACTAGAAATGGAGCGGCAGAGGCCGACGCGTTTCCCCACGCCGCATAGATGTTATATTTAAAGGCAATTTTGGGTGGGCAAGGCCTATGTTGGTCGGGCCCCGAGGTGGGTAATGTGGACATGAATGGTCGAGATAGACCGTGTTGTCATAAGAGATGTTCAGTCTTAATTTGAAGTCAATTGGTGAATAAATGAAGAAGTTATGTTAAAACAAAAGTTTGGGTGGGCTTGGTCTATGTGGGCGGGGCGCCCCAGTGTTGTAAATGGGGCAATACATAGTTGAGATTGACCGTATTGTCATAAGAGAAGTTCAGTATCAATTAGAAGTGAATCGGTGTAGGAATGAAGAAGTTATAGTAAAAGGCCCTAATTGGCCACTATCTGTCGCACATATGCTCATAGCTACAATGTATTTAAGTTTCAAGGTTCTAGTGCTAATAGTTTAGGAGGAGATGGTGGCCAGGACAGACGGACGGACAGACGGCGGAGATAACCACATAATCCCCCCGCTCCAATTCGGAGCGTGGGATAATCAATGACAAATAAGAATCAAAGGTCTGACAGTACTGGTGTGACGATGCTTTTGAAGAGGATGGACATAAAAGCATCAATTTCAGTTTATCCACATTACCACAATTGTGTAAGCGGGTACGAAAATTTGGGTACGAACAAAAAATTGGGTACGAACATTTTGGGTACGAAAAAATTGGGGTACAAAAAATAATTTGGGTGCGAAAAAAAATTTGGCTACAAAAAAAAAATTGGTACGAAAACAATTTTGGGTACTAAAAACTAAAAATTGGGTACGAAAAAGATTTGGGTACGAAAAAAAATGGGTACGAAAAAAAATGTGGGTACGAAAAAAAATTGGGTTCGAAAAAAAAATTGGGTAGGAAAAAAAATTCGGGTACGAAAAAAAGTTTGGGTACGAAACAATTTGGGAACGAAAACAAATATGGGTACGAAAAAAAAAATTGGGTACCAAAAACAATTTGGTTACGAAAAAATATTTGGGTAGGAAAAACAATTTAGGTACGAAACAAAAATGGGTACGAAAAAGTTTGGGTACGAAAAAATGTTTCGGGATACGGGGAAGTAGTACCCCTGGACCTCTCAACCAATTTGAAAGAGGACGGGAACCAACCTGCCTTTACCTTTATCAATCGCCTTGGGGTGGGTAATGTGAACATGGATGGTCGAGATAGACCGTGTTGTCATAAGAGATGTTCAGTATTAATTTGAAGTCAATTGGTGAATAAATGAAGAAGTTATGTTTACACAACATTTTGGGTGGGCGTGGTTCTCCACTATCTCCTCCTACACTATTAGCACTAGAACCTTGAAACTTACACACATGGTAGCTATGAGCGTATGTGCGACGGTGCACTATTTGGAATTTGATCTGACCCCAGGGTCAAAAGTTATTATTTTACCATAACTTTTGACCCAGGGGTCAGATTAAAATTCCTTTGCGTCACCGTCGCACATATGTTTATAGCTACCATGTGTGTAATTTTCAAGTTTCTAGTGCTAATAGTGTAGGAGGAGATAGTGGTCGAACGGACGGTCAGAAAGTGGAGATCAATACAATATCCCACGCTTTTAAAAGCGAGGGGATAACAATCGTGATGAAAAGTATGTTGTATATGATTAACATGAAATAATAATTAATGGTTATATGAATGTTGACAAAAAGCAAAAACGACAATAAACAATATACGCAATTCTAGTAAATTTAGCCAGGTTAATAAATGACTTCCTATTCAAAGTAGACATCAGTTGCTTAAATTGTATAATATGATGCAAGCGTAGATACTATTTAGGTAACACTAGTTTTTTAAATCTCTATACAATGGACAAATTCACACAAAAATAGTATTCATTCTCAATTACACCCAGGTGTTAGTAGGAGGTATACCGACAATCATGAGTCGAAATCAGTGTACATGATCAGATAAGTTTACTCGCAAATGATTCTCTTTAACATGGCCTGACGTTTCATCAGGTTATGCTGTACACAAGGCAAGAACGCATATAGATTTTGCATAACTTGAACTTAATATGTTTTTAACAAAGTATCCAACAATTCAAATTGGGCATTGAGACATTTTTACCAATTTACAACATCAACAATTCTGTACAATATTTCAAAAATTGCTAGTATTCAGCGCGGCATCTATTTCAAGGGACTTACTGCAGATGTTTTAGAAGAGACTTTCTTTAAACGAACAATAATTATTCCATTAAAGCGGAAAGTGTCGGGAAATTATTCACGCCTATAAACTTGCACATTTCAATAAAAACCTTTACACGTTATATCGATGTATATTCCCCCCCCCCGGACTCATTTAACGAGCGCACCGTTTTATAATTAGAAAACATATTTTAATTATGTAAAACATTCAGATTGCCAAATAAATAAGTCTTATAACTTATTTTGTTATAGGATGCATATCTATCTAACATAATGTTTGAACTTGATGAATTGCTTTAATTATCTTATGAAAACATTTAAAGCAAGTAGAATTGGAAAGCTTATCTTAATAAAACGGATGGAAAATTACAAAAAATGAAATGTATAGTTGTAATGTCGCTTTCGTTTAGAGATTAAAACATACATAACTTTTTGCGTAAATTGTTTAATAAATGTATATTTACGTATCTAAGACCTATACTTTGCAACTATAGTATGGATACTTTGATCAGTGTACGTTTAAAACACATGATCACGGTGTTAAAGCGTTTTAGTACACTCTCTTTTATTAAAACCTAAAATTATGATTGAAATTTGATGCATATTGCATTAAACAAAGTTACGCGCTGACACATAAAGTAAACAATACTACCACGTCGATAATAACGGTCTGTGCCTGCTAAGCTCGCTACACGTCTTCATGTCAATAGTGATAATGGGCCAGGACCGATATGCATTTTTTCGCCAAACCTCAAACAAATTGCAACAGAAAATGTTTAAAGTGATTTGGACCTTTGTGGGTGTTATCTCTTATGTACAAAAAAATCGTCATTGATAAGTTTTTCGCCTCTAAAATATGATATATGTTCAGGTTTGGACTGATACATATCTAATAAACATAAATGGAATTAAGTGATATGACCTTCACCTTGAGGATTTAACCTTGATAAGGTTTGATTGGCAAGACCAGAATATAAAGTTATACATTTTTGTTGTTGTTTACAAATAAATAAGCATGTCAAACCGACGTTTGGTAAAACTGTGTTAAAACACACGGGGGCATTGGCGTCCGGACAATCATACACCCTAGAAATTCAATAGATGTAGATCGTCTATTGTATCATTTTACTGCGCATTCCGATTGTCTTCTTCATGTTCTAGGAGTAAATTTAGGACAGTATAGCTATTTTATCTACTTCCAATACTGAGATTAGTAGTCAAAGGGAAACAATCAAATTTCTTTAGTGCACCATAGTTTGTTAAGAATTTATTTTTTGATATTTCAGAAGTGTTGCAATCAATTGTGTCATATTTTGAGTATAGGAGAGTATGTGTTTTCGTGCAAAGTGTTGCAATTATTGCAATATTCGATTAAATATTTTATTATGAGCGCCGCGCCAAAGCAACACAGATTTGTGTTACATTATTAATACTATTTTATATGAATGCATATATGTTTGCATTGTACGCGGGGACTGGTTTTTAATCGAAGTTGCTATGGCAAACACGGCTAATTCGGAACGGCATCACAATTTAAATCATAAAGCAGGAGAAGATAATATATTTCCATGCGATTACCATTTAACTACTTAACCACTTATATACATGTATATCTGATTGCCACATCAACTACTGCGTGAACAACCTGTTGCATTGTTATTTTGATTAGTAATTGTTCTATATATGATGTAAATAAAAGGTTTAACTTATCGCGAAAATTATAAGTATTGAAAGTTATAATTCAATACCAACAGATGAAAATAGTAATTAATGTTCAAAATAACACATTTTAACTCTTCAAAATTAGTTTTATTTAAGTTAACAAGCTGTCGGCTTAATCGGGCTTTAACGATGTGAGCAACTGGTTCGTGGAAGTTTATTGTTTGCAAGTATTATAAATGAGTACGTTGTTTTGTTGGAGGTTTAAGGTTTATTTCATCCATCTTTGGTGTAATGCTTTCGAAAGAGATTTCGCAAGTTGTCGAGGTTCTGCGGCAGGACGTGGCCAGCGGTTGGCGAAACATTTTGAACCCTTCAGTTTTCGGCCTCGCCATGGGTTGATGCTATAACGTCACATCCATCGTGTAAAAAAGTAGTTCTTTAGCATTGTTTCCCTCAATTATAGATTAAGATAGCGGTTTTGCAAGATTGTGTTACTTAATTCCGATTTCGTATGTCAGAAAACGTATCTGTTACAAATTTAATGTTATCAAGATGTTTTTAAATGACCAGCTATTTGTTTTTTTGTCTACTTAATAATGTTGCAAAGGTATTTTGTTATTAAACAATTGATGACATTAAAATAAAGAATCTTCTGATGTTATCAAAACGTGATCTTAATTAATTTAAAATTTAGGATTAAAATGGAATAACAATACATTCACATAACAATAAGTTCATAAAAATTGAAGTGTTATTATAAATTGAAAACGGACAAGAATGTGATTTACACGAGGGAACATAGCGTATTTGAAATACTGATTAATTAACCTACGTTATTATTTACAATTGACTCG